>JALPQI010009580.1:0-49539 GCA_025490895.1 Thaumatotibia leucotreta
TTTTACAATAGCTTTGTATAATTAGACGACAAATGATATTAGGTAAAAACAGCATTAAAATTGAATTATTCTAAAACTTACCATTAATGAACAACATTATTATTATAACATTCCAATATTTTGTACTCTTTAAAATGTGATAAATTACAAAACATACGACAAATGCTGTGAATAATCTCACAATAATTACTATGTAAAGTTTATTATTAAAACATTACAAAAATCCATTATTAATAGTTATAATTAAAAGAGTATTAGCAAAGCTTGCCAAGTACATATTTTATATAAAATATTTGGACAAATCCAATGAGAGTTTCTGTACCTGGGTGTTGCTTAAGTCTAACATTAAGCGTACTATTTGTAGGCGCACGGGCGAACGATTTATCGAGTAAAATATACTTCTAAATACCGATTTGGATGGACACTAATCCGCAGCATACCTATCTACCAATATTTTAGTTTGTGAATGTGATATGAAATAAATATTTATTGAAGTTTGTGACTTTTTATTAGTAGTTGTATTTGTGGGTCAGTATTCATACAAATAGGGTACACAATTGTGCGTAGTAATTCGTTTCGCCACCCGAGGCTTTCAAATCTTAGCATATTTTAGTATCTACGGCTTCCCAACTTACCTACATTTTGCAATTTATTCGAGCTCCGTATATCTAAAATTCACTATAGGAAGACAATAACACTAAATAATATTAATGAAGCGGAAAAACATTGGAATGTGGATATTAGGTATAAGTTTTTGGTAAAATTGCATTTACTTACTGTAATTTGTGGGAGGCGGTCAGGGTTGGCAATGATTTTGGTTTACGATTTTTTCAAACAGTTTGGGACAAATCAAAATGAAACTTTTAGCTTCAAAAAGTATAACTTAGTTTCAATTTGTGCACTGTGGTCAGATTTTTGCCATACACACATATGGCACATTTAAATAATTAAGTAGCTCTTCCAAAAGAAGGTAAAAAAATACCTTAACATTAAAAAGTGTCAGTCTTTCTTTCGGATTTTTGTTCTCTTTACGAAAAAAAGATTGTAAATAAACTTTGCATAAAAAGCAAATATTATAAAGACTTTAAAGCGTTATAACAATCGCATTTTGTCATGCTCCCGCCTAAATGTAAACCGAAATAACGCTAAAATTATCCTACGCTCTACCAATTTACTATTTAAAGCTCCGAACAGAACGATTCTAGCATCGCACACTCGGTTACATAGCGGTAATAAATACTGCTTTAAATTCTATTAAATCGAAGTTATCTCGTCTAGTAAACAACTTTCAACTCCATGTTTGCCGAAATGAAGAAAAAAGAGTAGTCACATGAGAATGCCGTGTGGTGACGGTAGTAAGAATACATTTGTCACCACCCCAACTCTTCCCGCGGGAGTCGTAAGAGTCGACTAAGGGATTGAAGTGTCACTGACCATTCTTTGATTTGATTGATGGGCAGCAGCGTCATCATAGTGGACACATTACTGCGATCGCCAATCCGCTTGCCCAGCGTGGCGATTTACCTCCTAATGCGTCTATACGCATAGTTGATAGGAGAGGCCTACGTCCAGCAGTGGATTGAGATAGGCTGATGATGTGACTTGAGAAAACTATTTTAAAAGAAATAGCTGGCAGGTAATTTGAGAATATAAAATCATTTACTAGACCACATAACATAGATTACGATATTTTTCCCTCCCGCAGGTAAGCAAGTGTACATTTTTGTACTGTACAACCAAATTATTCACACATATCTCCATACAAATTTGTATGTAGATGTGTAAAGCTTATAATTTGGTTGGCCGTACAATCGCCCTCATGAATATGACGCCTTCGCTAGAGCTTAACAAGGTAGTGTAGCTATAAGTATACATACAACTATCATCATAACGAGAACAATTTGTCTAAAATTAATTGGTCAGATCCTATACTAGTTTTAAATAGCGTTGTGGCACCTTACATCAAACTGTAGCAATGCGACAAAGCTATTTACAAAACAACTGTCACTTCAAACATACAATTTGAATTCTTACCAATTTAAATCTTATGTCTAGGCGATCGCTGTTTCTGTACAAAATGGATATTCAATTTCACTGGAATTGGTTTTTAAACAGTATTGCCAGAATTGTAGTAACTTTCGGTTATTTAGCACTATTGCATTAAAAAATTGGTTACCTGGTACAATGAAATTAACATTTCTTTACGAGTAAATAATCCGATCGCTACTAAATATGGCAGCCTTGCCAAAGAAATGGTACAGAAGAAGATTGGTAAGTTACTCATGTGGTGCAAAAACTTGTAAATATAATGTTGGATGCTGAAAGACACAATTCTTAGCAATCTCCTACTAACACATTTGTTCCGGCAGGCCATACTGCATTATAGCAAAGTTATTGATTGTAGGAAGTTAGTAGAAAAACGTGCTTCATTTACAAACAAAATACTCAGTATCAAATCTGGACATTTTTTGGGCTTATCCCACTCAGAATCGTCAGTTTTCAAATTAATAAAAATTACCCAAATCTGGCTGTTCAACTCATGTCTAATGATACAATTTTCATATTCGTGTGACGTAATTGACACAAATTCAATACTACATTTTATTTTCTATTCAACATACGATTATTTTTAAGAAAATTAGTCTCCCTACAAGTACCAAAACATTTAAAATACTCTTTCCGTTTATTCTTCTAAGATTTATTTGGTTGATTCCGAACAGTCAAAACCCAAGTACCAAATTGTGTTCACAAATATCACCTGTGAGTATGATGTCAGATTCCGGATAACTTTCCTAAATATTCCCAAAGGATAACTTTGCCTATCCTCGTGCCCACATTACATCAAAATTTGCCAAATCAAATTGGATTTTTATCTACTCGATATAGCATTGAAAAATTGATTGAGGCTTATGTCTTTGGGTACACTAGTAAGCAAGATGCTATAATAGTAACACTGGTAATTTATCGTGATCGGCCCATGTCTATGTATCAAAATCGAAGCACTCTTTCCGAGACTACAATCAATGAACTTCAAAATAAGCGTACCCACCTGAGTAAAGTAACGAGTAAGGTGCCAGCGCGTACTCAACTGCTCAATGCCTGGTCGTCCAGCAGTGGGACTTTGGCGACCTCGAAGAAGATCGTGTGGGAATACTTGTTGCGGACTGTGCTGATGGCAGATTTGGGTTTTTTGTGGAGGGAAGCGTTCTGTTCAAGCACGATGGGGAGGATTTCTTGGAAGGTGTAGCCTGGAATGAGAGATGGCATGATTAATAATAATAACTGGTGAGAAAATAGTATAGCATCTACTATACGGGTGGAACGGAACGCTTCAGTACCGTTTGGTAGCCAGATTTGGTAGCTGGCTGCCAAATGGGAAATATGGTTTCCTGCCTGGTAGCAAGTTATGAAATGGGACTAACTGTCCCATCTCGTAGCTGGATTTGGTACAAACCTGGTTACAAATCGGTAATGACAAGTCCCGATTTAAAGCCAGTTACCTATAGGGATTTTATTCCCAGTTCGAAGCTGGTTACGAAAATTTGGCTACCAAACGGTACTAAAGGAACGGAACAACGACCCTTCCCGCTACCGACCAAGTCTACCAACCATTACGATGAACTTTCAGTAAAGTACCAACATCGAAGTATCTTTAAATAAAATTAACCCCTCATACAAAGTGAGCGATTAGTTAGAGTTCAATAGTATGGAAAAGTCAATTTTCAATGTACGTTTTCGATGTTGGTCCCATACTGAAAGTTCATCGTAATGGTTGGTAGACTCGGTCGGTAGCGGGAAGGAACGTCGTTCTGTTCCACCCAAACTGTATCAGGTAAGTACCTACGGTATTGCTAACGAGAGTGCCTCTTACCGACCGTGATGCATACAATGTTTTTCATCACACTTGCGGGAGAAAAAGTTATAAGACAAAATATATGGAATTTCACTTTTCTATTACTCCCGCTATGCATGCAAGCAATGGCGCGCTTGGAGAGCAAGTGTGATGAAATAGTACATAACAATTCAAGTCCGAAAAAAATGAAGTTCGAAACGAGTGGCGATAAATTAAAACCCGACAGGAGTTTCGTTTTTCCAGTTCAGAGCAGTTTTATTGTTCCAGTTTCGTTTTTTGTATCGTTCTACGTTTTTCAGTATAGATGGCCGTCCGAAGTTTTGCCCCGACAAGAAGTCAACCACTTCTTACACTAGTGCATTAAAAAGCACTATCTGTACTGAATCGTAGTTTTTGGAATTATTATTTTAGCCAAAAGGCTTCCCTCTTTTTTTCACGCGTCTATTGCTACACCGTGCTATTGGCCGTGTGGTGACGGCAGTAAGAATACATTTGTCACCACCCCAACTCTTCCCGTGGGTGTCGTAGGAGTCGACTAAGGGACTAAAGTGTTACTGATCATACACTTGACCCGGGTATGTCTGAAAACTACGACCAAGACCACCGGGGGATGGGCAGCAGCATCCCTAAAGTGCGGTGGAGACACTGCGATCGCCAACCCGCATGCCAAGCGTGGCGATTATGGCAATTACCCCCCATGATGATACAAACAAGGCCGCGGCCCCTCGGTTCCGGCGACCCCCGGTGCCCTGGTTATGGTAGCGGCCAGGGTGCTAGCGGGGTCAGGGGTGCTAAGAATCTCCGGCAAAGATCCGGCTACCACCACCGACGACCTCTGGCCCTGGCAACGTACAACACACGTACACTGCGGACCGACGAAAAGTTAGTGGAACTGGAGGAAGGATTGAGCAAGTTGCGTTGGGACATTGTGGGATTGTCAGAAGTCCGAAGAGAGGGCGAGGACACGATAATCCTAAAGTCCGGCAACTTGCTCTATTTCCGGGAGGGCGACCAACAGTCCCAGGGAGGTGTCGGGTTCATCGTCCACAAGTCCCTCGTAAACAACGTGGTGAAGATCGAGAGTGTGTCGGCTAGGGTGGCGTACCTTATACTCAGAGTATCTGAGAGATACTCGCTGAAGGTCATACAGGTGTACGCGCCGACTTCGACACACTCCGACGACGAGGTGGAGGCTATGTATGATGATATCTCAAAAGCCATGCATAGCTCCAGAACCTACTTCACCGTTGTTATGGGGGACTTCAACGCGAAACTGGGCAAGAGAGATGGTGACGAGCTGAGGGTGGGGCAATTTGGGGTTGGACGTCGGAACTACCGGGGCCATCTGCTGGCTGGTTTCTTGGAGAAGGAGGGACTCTACATGATGAACTCCTTCTTTAAGAAACGCGAGCACAGAAAATGGACTTGGATGAGTCCCGACGGTGCAACTAAAAACGAGATCGACTTCATCATGTCGACGAAGAGACATATATTCAACGATGTTTCTGTGATCAGTACGGTTAAAACCGGAAGCGATCACCGCCTGGTAAGAGGCACGTTGAATATATGTCCTAAGCTAGAACGCTCGCGACTGATGAAGTCTACGCTCCGTCCTGCACTCCATCTCCAAAACCCCGAGAGCTTTCAGCTGGAACTCCAAAACCGTTTCGATTGCCTAGGCGATGATGTGGACGTATTCAACGACGGGTTTGTGGAAGCTGTCCATAGCGCTGGGTCTAAGTTTTTTAAGGCCCAACGGACAAATAAGACCAGAAAGCTCTCAGACTCCACTCAGAAACTAATGGAAAAAAGGAGTGAACTGGTTCTACAATCCTCAGTCGATGCGACTTTATACCGGCAGCTCAACAGACAGATCTCTAAGTCCCTCAAACGCGATATGCGCCAATTCCGTACCAAGTGTATAGAAGAAGCCATCGAGCGGAACAAGGGCTCTAAAGTTTTTGCAAAGGATCTGTCTGTTGGGCAAAGCCAGCTCGCCAAATTAAAGACTGTGGATGGTAGAATCGTCACATCCAGATCTGAGCTGCTGAGTGAGATAGAGGGTTTTTATGGACAGCTGTACACGTCAACTAGCAGACCCGAAGTTGATCTAGCGGAAGACCTCAGAGCTAGACTGACCCGACACTATACAGAAGACATCCCGGACATCAGCCTGTGCGAGATTAGAATGGCTCTTGAACAGCTCAAAAATAACAAGGCGCCTGGGGAGGACGGAATTACAGCTGAGCTTCTGAAGGCGGGTGGTAAACCGATCCTTACGGCCCTTCAGAAGTTGTTCAATTCCGTCTTACTGGAAGGGAGAACGCCAAAGGCATGGAACAGAGGTGTGGTGGTACTGTTCTTCAAAAAAGGTGACAACGCTTTATTGAAGAACTACCGACCCATCTCACTTCTGAGCCATGTCTATAAGCTGTTTTCAAGGGTCATTACGAATCGTCTTGCACGCAGGCTTGATGACTTCCAGCCTCCCGAACAAGCCGGTTTCCGAAGAGGCTTTAGTACCGTAGACCACATCCATACGCTTCGCCAGGTTATACAGAAGACCGAAGAATATAACCTGCCCCTCTGTTTAGCGTTTGTGGACTACGAGAAAGCCTTTGATTCGATCGAAACATGGGCAGTACTACAGTCTCTCCAACGGTGCCAAGTCGACTACCGCTATATCAAGGTGTTGAAGTGTTTGTACGAAAGCGCCACAATGTCAGTCCGACTCCAAGACCAGAGCTCGAAGCCTATTCTGCTGCAGCGGGGAGTTAGGCAAGGAGATGTCATCTCGCCTAAGCTGTTTACCGCTGCACTGGAGGATGTCTTTAAGACTCTGGACTGGAGAAGGCTGGGTATCAACATAAACGGCGAGTACCTCACTCACCTTCGATTCGCTGACGATATAGTAGTCTTGGCTGAGACCTTGGAGGACTTGAGTACTATGCTCGTTGACCTCAGTAAAGCCTCCGAGCGAGTTGGTCTTAGGATGAACATGGATAAGACGAAAATCATGTCAAATTCCCATGTAGCACCAACTCCCGTAATAATCGGAGACTTAACACTCGAAGTTGTAGACGAATATATATACCTAGGACAAACTATCCAGTTAGGTAGGTCCAACTTCGAGAAAGAGGTCAATCGTCGAATCCGACTCGGTTGGGCAGCGTTCGGGAAGCTACGACACATATTTTCGTCCAATATTCCGCAGTGTTTGAAGACGAAAGTCTTTAATCAGTGTGTGTTGCCAGTGATGACATACGGTACTGAAACGTGGCCGCTTACAATGGGCCTCATAAGAAGGCTCAAAGTCACCCAAAGGGCAATGGAGAGGGCTATGCTAGGAGTCTCTCTGCGTGATCGGATTAAAAATGAGACCATCCGCAGCAGAACCAAAGTAACCGAAATAGCTCTTCGAATCGCTAAACTGAAGTGGCAGTGGGCGGGGCACATTGCGCGTAGAACCGATGGCCGTTGGGGCGGGAAGGTTCTTGAGTGGCGGCCACGTACTGGAAGACGTAGCGTGGGTAGGCCCCCCACAAGGTGGACCGATGACCTGGTGAAGGTCGCAGGAGTCCGCTGGATGCGGGTGGCGCAGGACCGGTCATTGTGGCAATCTTTGGGGGAGGCCTATGTTCAGCAGTGGACGTCTTTCGGCTGATGTGATGATGATGATGATGATGATTGCTACACCTGGACCAATCTCTAAAAATGTCAAGATCGTGCCGAAGTCGTGACACTGCGATACATTTGGTATTCATCCTGTATATACTTTTATTGTGGTATTTGTTTTATTACTTGAAAATACCATCAAATGATGGAAATTAGCATAGGGAGGGGTAAAATAGGCCAACATCGTATGACGTGATTAATACACAATACACAACACATAAGACAAAGTAGAGAGATTGTGAAATGTGTGTGTGAGAATCACAAAGTACCCAAACTTAAATCCATAATCTCTGATCTAATATACAGGGTTACTTTTTCACCAGTACAAAAAATCAACATACGTAATAGTAGTCCAAGTTACAGAATACTAGCATCTTTTGTTACTACCCCTTTAGAACAAAAAAACTAAAATACCGTTGAACTTATCCGCAAACCTAATAAGAAAATTGGACGCATTACGCATTATCAATGTACATAACTAGCAAAACACACGAACTGGCAACTGTTTGTTTACAACGTCATCGCACGTGGCATGGTGGCTTAGAAAAGCGGCGGTGATAATCAACTTATGATTATGACTTGGCAAAAAAATCGACCTAGTCCCACGGTAAGCTCAATTAAGGCTTGTGATGTGAGTACCAGGCGACGATATATACATATAATAGATAGATACATATAGTTACTTAAATACATAGACAGCCATGACCAAGGAACAAATATTTGTGATAAATAAATACACAAATAATGCCCTCGCCGGGATTCGAACCCGGAACCTCCAGCTTCGTAAGCAGAGTCATTACCAACTAGGCTACGGAGGCTGACTAATGGTCTGGGATAGGCTTACCTGTGTAGTATTGTAGCGTGGGCGTCCAGTGTCCCAGACTCTTCATACGGAGCGCGATGTAGAGCGCCGCGGCCGCCATCTTGCTGTCCGAGTGTCGCACTAGCGCGTAGTCTGAATCGGCCCTTATGATAATATAAACACTTCTTGTTTCAATAGCGGTGGTTACCTGTGTAGTATTGTAGCGTGGGCGTCCAGTGTCCCAGACTCTTCATACGGAGCGCGATGTAGAGCGCCGCGGCCGCCATCTTGCTGTCCGAGTGTCGCACTAGCGCGTAGTCTGAATCGGCCCTTATGATAATATAAACACTTTGTTTCAATAGCGGTGTTTACCTGTGTAGTATTGTAGCGTGGGCGTCCAGTGTCCCAGACTCTTCATACGGAGCGCGATGTAGAGCGCCGCGGCCGCCATCTTGCTGTCCGAGTGTCGCACTAGCGCGTAGTCTGAATCGGCCCTTATGATAATATAAACACTTCTTGTTTCAATAGCGGTGTTTACCTGTGTAGTATTGTAGCGTGGGCGTCCAGTGTCCCAGACTCTTCATACGGAGCGCGATGTAGAGCGCCGCGGCCGCCATCTTGCTGTCCGAGTGTCGCACTAGCGCGTAGTCTGAATCGGCCCTTATGATAATATAAACACTTTGTTTCAATAGCGGTGTTTACCTGTGTAGTATTGTAGCGTGGGCGTCCAGTGTCCCAGACTCTTCATACGGAGCGCGATGTAGAGCGCCGCGGCCGCCATCTTGCTGTCCGAGTGTCGCACTAGCGCGTAGTCTGAATCGGCCCTTATGATAATATAAACACTTCTTGTTTCAATAGCGGTGGTTACCTGTGTAGTATTGTAGCGTGGGCGTCCAGTGTCCCAGACTCTTCATACGGAGCGCGATGTAGAGCGCCGCGGCCGCCATCTTGCTGTCCGAGTGTCGCACTAGCGCGTAGTCTGAATCGGCCCTTATGATAATATAAACACTTTGTTTCAATAGCGGTGTTTACCTGTGTAGTATTGTAGCGTGGGCGTCCAGTGTCCCAGACTCTTCATACGGAGCGCGATGTAGAGCGCCGCGGCCGCCATCTTGCTGTCCGAGTGTCGCACTAGCGCGTAGTCTAGTAGACACTGCTCTAGCACGAACCGCGCCAGCGTTAGCGTCGGCATCGATAGCACGAGTCAGCCGCTGCCATTCCGGTCTGAATCGGCCCTTATGATAATATAAACACTTTTTCATCACACTTGCTCGTAAATGCTGATTTTATAAGCAGGCATGCATGAACGTAATGAGCTATATTATGTCCATGGTCGTAATGACTGTTTTTTAAATTTTCAAACAACAACACGTCGCACTGGCGCGCCGCCCGCTGCCAGCCACGCGCCACGCCGGCGGGAGGCGGCGGAGGCGGCGCGCGCTGCGCCGGGACTTCTGTTATAGAAATGATGAAAAGAAATCCCTGTTTTTGAGAAATGATGATTAATAGACCATTTTAGACTAGTTTTGTGAAAATATATTGTTTTATTTACTTTTTTTGCCTCACAAGTGTGATGAAAAACATTGTGTGTGCCACGGGCGGTACAAGAATTATGAACTCGTGTGAAGTAAAGCCCGCGCCTTCGGCTTGTGCTTTACTTTCACACTCGTTCGCAATTTCTTATTTACCGCCCTTAATACACAATATACTATTCTTGTTTCAATAGCGGTGTTTACCCGTGTAGTATTGTAGCGTGGGCGTCCAGTGTCCCAGACTCTTCATACGGAGCGCGATGTAGAGCGCCGCGGCCGCCATCTTGCTGTCCGAGTGTCGCACTAGCGCGTAGTCTGAATCGGCCCTTATGATAATATAAACACTTTGTTTCAATAGCGGTGTTCACCTGTGTAGTATTGTAGCGTGGGCGTCCAGTGTCCCAGACTCTTCATACGGAGCGCGATGTAGAGCGCCGCGGCCGCCATCTTGCTGTCCGAGTGTCGCACTAGCGCGTAGTCTGAATCGGCCCTTATGATAATATAAACACTTCTTGTTTCAATAGCGGTGGTTACCTGTGTAGTATTGTAGCGTGGGCGTCCAGTGTCCCAGACTCTTCATACGGAGCGCGATGTAGAGCGCCGCGGCCGCCATCTTGCTGTCCGAGTGTCGCACTAGCGCGTAGTCTGAATCGGCCCTTATGATAATATAAACACTTTGTTTCAATAGCGGTGTTTACCTGTGTAGTATTGTAGCGTGGGCGTCCAGTGTCCCAGACTCTTCATACGGAGCGCGATGTAGAGCGCCGCGGCCGCCATCTTGCTGTCCGAGTGTCGCACTAGCGCGTAGTCTAGTAGACACTGCTCTAGCACGAACCGCGCCAGCGTTAGCGTCGGCATCGATAGCACGAGTCAGCCGCTGCCATTCCGGTCTGAATCGGCCCTTATGATAATATAAACACTTTTTCATCACACTTGCTCGTAAATGCTGATTTTATAAGCAGGCATGCATGAACGTAATGAGCTATATTATGTCCATGGTCGTAATGACTGTTTTTTAAATTTTCAAACAACAACACGTCGCACTGGCGCGCCGCCCGCTGCCAGCCACGCGCCACGCCGGCGGGAGGCGGCGGAGGCGGCGCGCGCTGCGCCGGGACTTCTGTTATAGAAATGATGAAAAGAAATCCCTGTTTTTGAGAAATGATGATTAATAGACCATTTTAGACTAGTTTTGTGAAAATATATTGTTTTATTTACTTTTTTTGCCTCACAAGTGTGATGAAAAACATTGTGTGTGCCACGGGCGGTACAAGAATTATGAACTCGTGTGAAGTAAAGCCCGCGCCTTCGGCTTGGGCTTTACTTTCACACTCGTTCGCAATTTCTTATTTACCGCCCTTAATACACAATATACTATTCTTGTTTCAATAGCGGTGTTTACCCGTGTAGTATTGTAGCGTGGGCGTCCAGTGTCCCAGACTCTTCATACGGAGCGCGATGTAGAGCGCCGCGGCCGCCATCTTGCTGTCCGAGTGTCGCACTAGCGCGTAGTCTGAATCGGCCCTTATGATAATATAAACACTTCTTGTTTCAATAGCGGTGTTTACCTGTGTAGTATTGTAGCGTGGGCGTCCAGTGTCCCAGACTCTTCATACGGAGCGCGATGTAGAGCGCCGCGGCCGCCATCTTGCTGTCCGAGTGTCGCACTAGCGCGTAGTCTGAATCGGCCCTTATGATAATATAAACACTTCTTGTTTCAATAGCGGTGTTTACCTGTGTAGTATTGTAGCGTGGGCGTCCAGTGTCCCAGACTCTTCATACGGAGCGCGATGTAGAGCGCCGCGGCCGCCATCTTGCTGTCCGAGTGTCGCACTAGCGCGTAGTCTGAATCGGCCCTTATGATAATATAAACACTTCTTGTTTCAATAGCGGTGTTTACCTGTGTAGTATTGTAGCGTGGGCGTCCAGTGTCCCAGACTCTTCATACGGAGCGCGATGTAGAGCGCCGCGGCCGCCATCTTGCTGTCCGAGTGTCGCACTAGCGCGTAGTCTAGTAGACACTGCTCTAGCACGAACCGCGCTAGCGTTAGCGTCGGCATCGATAACACGAGTCAGCCGCTGCCATTCCGGTCTGAATCGGCCCTTATGATAATATAAACACTTTTTCATCACACTTGCTCGTAAATGCTGATTTTATAAGCAGGCACGCATGAACGTAATGAGCTATATTATTATGTTCATGGTCGTAATGACTGTTTTTTAAATTTTCAAACAACATCACGTGGCACTGGCGCGCCGCCCGCTGTCCGCACAGACGGCGGCGCGCGCTGCGCCGGGACTTCTGTTATACAAATTATAAAAAGAAATCCCTGTTTTTGAGAAATGATGATTAATAGACCATTTTAGACTAATTTTGTGAAAATATATTGTTTTATTTACTTTTTTTGCCTCACAAGTGTGATGAAAAACATTGTGTGTGCCACGGGCGGTACAAGAATTGTGAACGAGTGTGAAAGTAAAGCCCAAGCCGAAGGCGCGGGCTTTACTTCACACGAGTTCACAATTTCTTATTTACCGCCCTTAATACACAATATACTATTCTTGTTTCAATAGCGGTGTTTACCCGTGTAGTATTGTAGCGTGGGCGTCCAGTGTCCCAGACTCTTCATACGGAGCGCGATGTAGAGCGCCGCGGCCGCCATCTTGCTGTCCGAGTGTCGCACTAGCGCGTAGTCTGAATCGGCCCTTATGATAATATAAACACTTCTTGTTTCAATAGCGGTGTTTACCTGTGTAGTATTGTAGCGTGGGCGTCCAGTGTCCCAGACTCTTCATACGGAGCGCGATGTAGAGCGCCGCGGCCGCCATCTTGCTGTCCGAGTGTCGCACTAGCGCGTAGTCTAGTAGACACTGCTCTAGCACGAACCGCGCTAGCGTTAGCGTCGGCATCGATAACACGAGTCAGCCGCTGCCATTCCGGTCTGAATCGGCCCTTATGATAATATAAACACTTTTTCATCACACTTGCTCGTAAATGCTGATTTCATAAGCAGGCACGCATGAACCTAATGAGCTATATTATGTCCATGGTCGTAATGACTTGTTTTTTAGTTTTCAAACAACAACACGTGGCACTGGCGCGCCGCCCGCTGTCCGCACAGACGGCGGCGGAGGCGGCGGCGGGCGCGGGACTTCTGTTATAGAAATTATAAAAACACATCCCTGTTTTTGAGAAATGATGATTAATAGACCATTTTAGACTAGTTTTGTGAAAATATATTCTTTTATTTACTTTTTTTGCCTCACAGGTGTGATGAAAAACATTGTGTGTGCCACGGGCGGTACAAGAATTGTGAACGAGTGTGAGAGTAAAGCCCAAGCCGAAGGCGCGGGCTTTACTTCACACGAGTTCACAATTTCTTATTTACCGCCCTTAATACACAATGTACTATTCTTGTTTCAATAGCGGTGTTCACCTGTGTAGTACTGTAGCGTGGGCGTCCAGTGTCCCAGACTCTTCATACGGAGCGCGATGTAGAGCGCCGCGGCCGCCATCTTGCTGTCCGAGTGTCGCACTAGCGCGTAGTCTGAATCGGCCCTTATGATAATATAAACACTTCTTGTTTCAATAGCGGTGTTTACCTGTGTAGTATTGTAGCGTGGGCGTCCAGTGTCCCAGACTCTTCATACGGAGCGCGATGTAGAGCGCCGCGGCCGCCATCTTGCTGTCCGAGTGTCGCACTAGCGCGTAGTCTAGTAGACACTGCTCTAGCACGAACCGCGCTAGCGTTAGCGTCGGCATCGATAGCACGAGTCAGCCGCTGCCATTCCGGTCTGAATCGGCCCTTATGATAATATAAACACTTTTTCATCACACTTGCTCGTAAATGCTGATTTTATAAGCAGGCACGCATGAACGTAATGAGCTATACTATGTCCATGGTCGTAATGACTGTTTTTTAAAATTGTCAAACAACATCACGTGGCACTGGCGCGCCGCCCGCTGTCCGCACAGACGGCGGCGCGCGCTGCGCCGGGACTTCTGTTATACAAATTATAAAAAGAAATCCCTGTTTTTGAGAAATGATGATTAATAGACCATTTTAGACTAGTTTTGTGAAAATATATTCTTTTATTTACTTTTTTTGCCTCACAGGTGTGATGAAAAACATTGTGTGTGCCACGGGCGGTACAAGAATTGTGAACGAGTGTGAAAGTAAAGCCCAAGCCGAAGGCGCGGGCTTTACTTCACACGAGTTCACAATTTCTTATTTACCGCCCTTAATACACAATGTACTATTCTTGTTTCAATAGCGATGTTTACCCGTGTAGTATTGTAGCGTGGGCGTCCAGTGTCCCAGACTCTTCATACGGAGCGCGATGTAGAGCGCCGCGGCCGCCATCTTGCTGTCCGAGTGTCGCACTAGCGCGTAGTCTGAATCGGCCCTAATGATAATATAAACACTTTGTTTCAATAGCGGTGTTTACCTGTGTAGTATTGTAGCGTGGGCGTCCAGTGTCCCAGACTCTTCATACGGAGCGCGATGTAGAGCGCCGCGGCCGCCATCTTGCTGTCCGAGTGTCGCACTAGCGCGTAGTCTGAATCGGCCCTTATGATAATATAAACACTTCTTGTTTCAATAGCGGTGTTTACCTGTGTAGTATTGTAGCGTGGGCGTCCAGTGTCCCAGACTCTTCATACGGAGCGCGATGTAGAGCGTCGCGGCCGCCATCTTGCTGTCCGAGTGTCGCACTAGCGCGTAGTCTAGTAGACACTGCTCTAGCACGAACCGCGCTAGCGTTAGCGTCGGCATCGATAGCACGAGTCAGTCGCTGCCATTCCGGTCTGAATCGGCCCTTATGATAATATAAACACTTTTTCATCACACTTGCTCGTAAATGCTGATTTCATAAGCAGGCACGCATGAACCTAATGAGCTATATTATGTCCATGGTCGTAATGACTTTTTAAATTTTCAAACAACATCACGTGGCACTGGCGCGCCGCCCGCTGTCCGCACAGACGGCGGCGCGCGCTGCGCCGGGACTTCTGTTATACAAATTATAAAAACACATCCCTGTTTTTGAGAAATGATGATTAATAGACCATTTTAGAGTACTTTTGTGAAAATATATTGTTTTATTTACTTTTTTTTGCCTCACAGGTGTGATGAAAAACATTGTGTGTGCCACGGGCGGTACAAGAATTGTGAACGAGTGTGAAAGTAAAGCCCAAGCCGAAGGCGCGGGCTTTACTTCACACGAGTTCACAATTTCTTATTTACCGCCCTTAATACACAATGTACTATTCTTGTTTCAATAGCGATGTTTACCCGTGTAGTATTGTAGCGTGGGCGTCCAGTGTCCCAGACTCTTCATACGGAGCGCGATGTAGAGCGCCGCGGCCGCCATCTTGCTGTCCGAGTGTCGCACTAGCGCGTAGTCTGAATCGGCCCTTATGATAATATAAACACTTCTTGTTTCAATAGCGGTGTTTACCTGTGTAGTATTGTAGCGTGGGCGTCCAGTGTCCCAGACTCTTCATACGGAGCGCGATGTAGAGCGCCGCGGCCGCCATCTTGCTGTCCGAGTGTCGCACTAGCGCGTAGTCTAGTAGACACTGCTCTAGCACGAACCGCGCTAGCGTTAGCGTCGGCATCGATAGCACGAGTCAGCCGCTGCCATTCCGGTCTGAATCGGCCCTTATGATAATATAAACACTTTTTCATCACACTTGCTCGTAAAATATTATGGCCATGGTCGTAATGACTTGTTTTTTAGTTTTCAAACAACATCACGTCGCACTGGCGCGCCGCCCGCTGCCAGCCACGCGCCACGCCGGCGGGAGGCGGCGGAGGCGGCGCGCGCTGCGCCGGGACTTCTGTTATACAAATTATAAAAAGAAATCCCTGTTTTTGAGAAATGATGATTGATAGACCATTTTAGACTAGTTTTGTGAAAATATATTGTTTTATTTACTTTTTTTGCCTCACAGGTGTGATGAAAAACATTGTGTGTGCCACGGGCGGTACAAGAATTGTGAACGAGTGTGAAAGTAAAGCCCAAGCCGAAGGCGCGGGCTTTACTTCACACGAGTTCACAATTTCTTATTTACCGCCCTTAATACACAATGTACTATTCTTGTTTCAATAGCGGTGTTCACCTGTGTAGTATTGTAGCGTGGGCGTCCAGTGTCCCAGACTCTTCATACGGAGCGCGATGTAGAGCGCCGCGGCCGCCATCTTGCTGTCCGAGTGTCGCACTAGCGCGTAGTCTGAATCGGCCCTTATGATAATATAAACACTTTGTTTCAATGGCGGTGTTTACCTGTGTAGTATTGTAGCGTGGGCGTCCAGTGTCCCAGACTCTTCATACGGAGCGCGATGTAGAGCGCCGCGGCCGCCATCTTGCTGTCCGAGTGTCGCACTAGCGCGTAGTCTAGTAGACACTGCTCTAGCACGAACCGCGCTAGCGTTAGCGTCGGCATCGATAGCACGAGTCAGCCGCTGCCGTTCCGGTCTGAATCGGCCCTTATGATAATATAAACACTTTTTCATCACACTTGCTCGTAAATGCTGATTTTATAAGCAGGCACGCATGAACGTAATGAGCTATATTATGGCCATGGTCGTAATGACTTGTTTTTTAGTTTTCATACAACATCACGTGGCACTGGCGCGCCGCCCGCTGTCCGCACAGACGGCGGCGCGCGCTGCGCCGGGACTTCTGTTATACAAATTATAAAAACACATCCCTGTTTTTGAGAAATGATGATTAATAGACCATTTTAGACTACTTTTGTGAAAATATATTGTTTTATTTACTTTTTTTTGCCTCACAGGTGTGATGAAAAACATTGTGTGTGCCACGGGCGGTACAAGAATTATGAACTCGTGTGAAGTAAAGCCCGCGCCTTCGGCTTGGGCTTTACTTTCACACTCGTTCATAATTTCTTATTTACCGCCCTTAATACACAATGTACTATTCTTGTTTCAATAGCGGTGTTTACCTGTATAGTATTGTAGCGTGGGCGTCCAGTGTCCCAGACTCTTCATACGGAGCGCGATGTAGAGCGCCGCGGCCGCCATCTTGCTGTCCGAGTGTCGCACTAGCGCGTAGTCTGAATCGGCCCTTATGATAATATAAACACTTTGTTTCAATAGCGGTGTTTACCTGTGTAGTATTGTAGCGTGGGCGTCCAGTGTCCCAGACTCTTCATACGGAGCGCGATGTAGAGCGCCGCGGCCGCCATCTTGCTGTCCGAGTGTCGCACTAGCGCGTAGTCTGAATCGGCCCTTATGATAATATAAACACTTCTTGTTTCAATAGCGGTGTTTACCTGTGTAGTATTGTAGCGTGGGCGTCCAGTGTCCCAGACTCTTCATACGGAGCGCGATGTAGAGCGCCGCGGCCGCCATCTTGCTGTCCGAGTGTCGCACTAGCGCGTAGTCTAGTAGACACTGCTCTAGCACGAACCGCGCTAGCGTTAGCGTCGGCATCGATAGCACGAGTCAGCCGCTGCCATTCCGGTCTGAATCGGCCCTTATGATAATATAAACACTTTTTCATCACACTTGCTCGTAAATGCTGATTTTATAAGCAGGCACGCATGAACCTAATGAGCTATATTATGTCCATGGTCGTAATGACTGTTTTTTAAATTGTCAAACAACAACACGTGGCACTGGCGCGCCGCCCGCTGTCCGCACAGACGGCGGCGCGCGCTGCGCCGGGACTTCTGTTATACAAATTATAAAAACACATCCCTGTTTTTGAGAAATGATGATTAATAGACCATTTTAGAGTAGTTTTGCGAAAATATATTGTTTTATTTACTTTTTTTGCCTCACAGGTGTGATGAAAAACATTGTGTGTGCCACGGGCGGTACAAGAATTGTGAACGAGTGTGAAAGTAAAGCCCAAGCCGAAGGCGCGGGCTTTACTTCACACGAGTTCACAATTTCTTATTTACCGCCCTTAATACACAATGTACTATTCTTGTTTCAATAGCGGTGTTCACCTGTGTAGTATTGTAGCGTGGGCGTCCAGTGTCCCAGACTCTTCATACGGAGCGCGATGTAGAGCGCCGCGGCCGCCATCTTGCTGTCCGAGTGTCGCACTAGCGCGTAGTCTGAATCGGCCCTTATGATAATATAAACACTTTGTTTCAATAGCGGTGTTTACCTGTGTAGTATTGTAGCGTGGGCGTCCAGTGTCCCAGACTCTTCATACGGAGCGCGATGTAGAGCGCCGCGGCCGCCATCTTGCTGTCCGAGTGTCGCACTAGCGCGTAGTCTGAATCGGCCCTTATGATAATATAAACACTTCTTGTTTCAATAGCGGTGTTTACCTGTGTAGTATTGTAGCGTGGGCGTCCAGTGTCCCAGACTCTTCATACGGAGCGCGATGTAGAGCGCCGCGGCCGCCATCTTGCTGTCCGAGTGTCGCACTAGCGCGTAGTCTGAATCGGCCCTTATGATAATATAAACACTTCTTGTTTCAATAGCGGTGTTTACCTGTGTAGTATTGTAGCGTGGGCGTCCAGTGTCCCAGACTCTTCATACGGAGCGCGATGTAGAGCGCCGCGGCCGCCATCTTGCTGTCCGAGTGTCGCACTAGCGCGTAGTCTGAATCGGCCCTTATGATAATATAAACACTTCTTGTTTCAATAGCGGTGTTTACCTGTGTAGTATTGTAGCGTGGGCGTCCAGTGTCCCAGACTCTTCATACGGAGCGCGATGTAGAGCGCCGCGGCCGCCATCTTGCTGTCCGAGTGTCGCACTAGCGCGTAGTCTAGTAGACACTGCTCTAGCACGAACCGCGCTAGCGTTAGCGTCGGCATCGATAGCACGAGTCAGCCGCTGCCATTCCGGTCTGAATCGGCCCTTATGATAATATAAACACTTTTTCATCACACTTGCTCGTAAATGCTGATTTTATAAGCAGGCACGCATGAACGTAATGAGCTATATTATGCCGATGGTCGTAATGACTTTTTTAATTTTCAAACAACATCACGTGGCACTGGCGCGCCGCCCGCTGTCCGCACAGACGGCGGCGCGCGCTGCGCCGGGACTTCTGTTATACAAATTATAAAAACACATCCCTGTTTTTGAGAAATGATAATTAATAGACCATTTTAGACTAGTTTTGTGGAAATATATTGTTTTATTTACTTTTTTTGCCTCACAGGTGTGATGAAAAACATTGTGTGTGCCACGGGCGGTACAAGAATTGTGAACGAGTGTGAAAGTAAAGCCCAAGCCGAAGGCGCGGGCTTTACTTCACACGAGTTCACAATTTCTTATTTACCGCCCTTAATACACAATGTACTATTCTTGTTTCAATAGCGGTGTTTACCTGTATAGTATTGTAGCGTGGGCGTCCAGTGTCCCAGACTCTTCATACGGAGCGCGATGTAGAGCGCCGCGGCCGCCATCTTGCTGTCCGAGTGTCGCACTAGCGCGTAGTCTGAATCGGCCCTTATGATAATATAAACACTTTGTTTCAATAGCGGTGTTTACCTGTGTAGTATTGTAGCGTGGGCGTCCAGTGTCCCAGACTCTTCATACGGAGCGCGATGTAGAGCGCCGCGGCCGCCATCTTGCTGTCCGAGTGTCGCACTAGCGCGTAGTCTGAATCGGCCCTTATGATAATATAAACACTTCTTGTTTCAATAGCGGTGTTTACCTGTGTAGTATTGTAGCGTGGGCGTCCAGTGTCCCAGACTCTTCATACGGAGCGCGATGTAGAGCGCCGCGGCCGCCATCTTGCTGTCCGAGTGTCGCACTAGCGCGTAGTCTGAATCGGCCCTTATGATAATATAAACACTTCTTGTTTCAATAGCGGTGTTTACCTGTGTAGTATTGTAGCGTGGGCGTCCAGTGTCCCAGACTCTTCATACGGAGCGCGATGTAGAGCGCCGCGGCCGCCATCTTGCTGTCCGAGTGTCGCACTAGCGCGTAGTCTGAATCGGCCCTTATGATAATATAAACACTTCTTGTTTCAATAGCGGTGTTTACCTGTGTAGTATTGTAGCGTGGGCGTCCAGTGTCCCAGACTCTTCATACGGAGCGCGATGTAGAGCGCCGCGGCCGCCATCTTGCTGTCCGAGTGTCGCACTAGCGCGTAGTCTAGTAGACACTGCTCTAGCACGAACCGCGCTAGCGTTAGCGTCGGCATCGATAGCACGAGTCAGCCGCTGCCATTCCGGTCTGAATCGGCCCTTATGATAATATAAACACTTTTTCATCACACTTGCTCGTAAATGCTGATTTTATAAGCAGGCACGCATGAACGTAATGAGCTATATTATGCCGATGGTCGTAATGACTTTTTTAATTTTCAAACAACATCACGTGGCACTGGCGCGCCGCCCGCTGTCCGCACAGACGGCGGCGCGCGCTGCGCCGGGACTTCTGTTATACAAATTATAAAAAGAAATCCCTGTTTTTGAGAAATGATGATTAATACACCATTTTAGACTAGTTTTGTGAAAATATATTGTTTTATTTACTTTTTTTGCCTCACAGGTGTGATGAAAAACATTGTGTGTGCCACGGGCGGTACAAGAATTGTGAACGAGTGTGAAAGTAAAGCCCAAGCCGAAGGCGCGGGCTTTACTTCACACGAGTTCACAATTTCTTATTTACCGCCCTTAATACACAATGTACTTACTATTCTTGTTTCAATAGCGATGTTTACCTGTGTAGTATTGTAGCGTGGGCGTCCAGTGTCCCAGACTCTTCATACGGAGCGCGATGTAGAGCGCCGCGGCCGCCATCTTGCTGTCCGAGTGTCGCACTAGCGCGTAGTCTGAATCGGCCCTTATGATAATATAAACACTTCTTGTTTCAATAGCGGTGTTTACCTGTGTAGTATTGTAGCGTGGGCGTCCAGTGTCCCAGACTCTTCATACGGAGCGCGATGTAGAGCGCCGCGGCCGCCATCTTGCTGTCCGAGTGTCGCACTAGCGCGTAGTCTAGTAGACACTGCTCTAGCACGAACCGCGCTAGCGTTAGCGTCGGCATCGATAGCACGAGTCAGCCGCTGCCGTTCCGGTCTGAATCGGCCCTTATGATAATATAAACACTTTTTCATCACACTTGCTCGTAAATGCTGATTTTATAAGCAGGCACGCATGAACATAATGAGCTATATTATGTCCATGGTCGTAATGACTTTTTAAATTTTCAAACAACATCACGTGGCACTGGCGCGCCGCCCGCTGCCCACGCCGGCGGGAGGCGGCGGCGGCGCGCGCTGCGCTCCGGGACTTCTGTTATAGAAATGATAAAAACACATCCCTGTTTTTGAGAAATGATGATTAATAGACCATTTTAGACTACTTTTGTGAAAATATATTGTTTTATTTACTGTTTTTGCCTCACAGGTGTGATGAAAAACATTGTGTGTGCCACGGGCGGTACAAGAATTGTGAACGAGTGTGAAAGTAAAGCCCAAGCCGAAGGCGCGGGCTTTACTTCACACGAGTTCACAATTTCTTATTTACCGCCCTTAATACACAATGTACTATTCTTGTTTCAATAGCGATGTTTACCTGTGTAGTATTGTAGCGTGGGCGTCCAGTGTCCCAGACTCTTCATACGGAGCGCGATGTAGAGCGCCGCGGCCGCCATCTTGCTGTCCGAGTGTCGCACTAGCGCGTAGTCTGAATCGGCCCTTATGATAATATAAACACTTCTTGTTTCAATAGCGGTGTTTACCTGTGTAGTATTGTAGCGTGGGCGTCCAGTGTCCCAGACTCTTCATACGGAGCGCGATGTAGAGCGCCGCGGCCGCCATCTTGCTGTCCGAGTGTCGCACTAGCGCGTAGTCTAGTAGACACTGCTCTAGCACGAACCGCGCTAGCGTTAGCGTCGGCATCGATAGCACGAGTCAGCCGCTGCCGTTCCGGTCTGAATCGGCCCTTATGATAATATAAACACTTTTTCATCACACTTGCTCGTAAATGCTGATTTTATAAGCAGGCACGCATGAACATAATGAGCTATATTATGTCCATGGTCGTAATGACTTTTTAAATTTTCAAACAACATCACGTGGCACTGGCGCGCCGCCCGCTGCCCACGCCGGCGGGAGGCGGCGGCGGCGCGCGCTGCGCTCCGGGACTTCTGTTATAGAAATGATAAAAACACATCCCTGTTTTTGAGAAATGATGATTAATAGACCATTTTAGACTACTTTTGTGAAAATATATTGTTTTATTTACTGTTTTTGCCTCACAGGTGTGATGAAAAACATTGTGTGTGCCACGGGCGGTACAAGAATTGTGAACGAGTGTGAAAGTAAAGCCCAAGCCGAAGGCGCGGGCTTTACTTCACACGAGTTCACAATTTCTTATTTACCGCCCTTAATACACAATGTACTATTCTTGTTTCAATAGCGATGTTTACCTGTGTAGTATTGTAGCGTGGGCGTCCAGTGTCCCAGACTCTTCATACGGAGCGCGATGTAGAGCGCCGCGGCCGCCATCTTGCTGTCCGAGTGTCGCACTAGCGCGTAGTCTGAATCGGCCCTTATGATAATATAAACACTTCTTGTTTCAATAGCGGTGTTTACCTGTGTAGTATTGTAGCGTGGGCGTCCAGTGTCCCAGACTCTTCATACGGAGCGCGATGTAGAGCGCCGCGGCCGCCATCTTGCTGTCCGAGTGTCGCACTAGCGCGTAGTCTGAATCGGCCCTTATGATAATATAAACACTTCTTGTTTCAATAGCGGTGTTTACCTGTGTAGTATTGTAGCGTGGGCGTCCAGTGTCCCAGACTCTTCATACGGAGCGCGATGTAGAGCGCCGCGGCCGCCATCTTGCTGTCCGAGTGTCGCACTAGCGCGTAGTCTGAATCGGCCCTTATGATAATATAAACACTTCTTGTTTCAATAGCGGTGTTTACCTGTGTAGTATTGTAGCGTGGGCGTCCAGTGTCCCAGACTCTTCATACGGAGCGCGATGTAGAGCGCCGCGGCCGCCATCTTGCTGTCCGAGTGTCGCACTAGCGCGTAGTCTAGTAGACACTGCTCTAGCACGAACCGCGCTAGCGTTAGCGTCGGCATCGATAGCACGAGTCAGCCGCTGCCGTTCCGGTCTGAATCGGCCCTTATGATAATATAAACACTTTTTCATCACACTTGCTCGTAAATGCTGATTTTATAAGCAGGCACGCATGAACATAATGAGCTATATTATGTCCATGGTCGTAATGACTTTTTAAATTTTCAAACAACATCACGTGGCACTGGCGCGCCGCCCGCTGCCCACGCCGGCGGGAGGCGGCGGCGGCGCGCGCTGCGCTCCGGGACTTCTGTTATAGAAATGATAAAAACACATCCCTGTTTTTGAGAAATGATGATTAATAGACCATTTTAGACTACTTTTGTGAAAATATATTGTTTTATTTACTGTTTTTGCCTCACAGGTGTGATGAAAAACATTGTGTGTGCCACGGGCGGTACAAGAATTGTGAACGAGTGTGAAAGTAAAGCCCAAGCCGAAGGCGCGGGCTTTACTTCACACGAGTTCACAATTTCTTATTTACCGCCCTTAATACACAATGTACTATTCTTGTTTCAATAGCGATGTTTACCTGTGTAGTATTGTAGCGTGGGCGTCCAGTGTCCCAGACTCTTCATACGGAGCGCGATGTAGAGCGCCGCGGCCGCCATCTTGCTGTCCGAGTGTCGCACTAGCGCGTAGTCTGAATCGGCCCTTATGATAATATAAACACTTCTTGTTTCAATAGCGGTGTTTACCTGTGTAGTATTGTAGCGTGGGCGTCCAGTGTCCCAGACTCTTCATACGGAGCGCGATGTAGAGCGCCGCGGCCGCCATCTTGCTGTCCGAGTGTCGCACTAGCGCGTAGTCTGAATCGGCCCTTATGATAATATAAACACTTCTTGTTTCAATAGCGGTGTTTACCTGTGTAGTATTGTAGCGTGGGCGTCCAGTGTCCCAGACTCTTCATACGGAGCGCGATGTAGAGCGCCGCGGCCGCCATCTTGCTGTCCGAGTGTCGCACTAGCGCGTAGTCTGAATCGGCCCTTATGATAATATAAACACTTCTTGTTTCAATAGCGGTGTTTACCTGTTTACCTGTTACCTGTTAGCGCGTAGTCTAGTAGACACTGCTCTAGCACGAACCGCGCTAGCGTTAGCGTCGGCATCGATAGCACGAGTCAGTCGCTGCCATTCCGGTCTGAATCGGCCCTTATGATAATATAAGCACTTTTTCATCACACTTGCTCGTAAATGCTGATTTTATAAGCAGGCATGCATGAACGTAATGAGCTATATTATGTCCATGGTCGTAATGACTGTTTTTTAAATTTTCAAACAACAACACGTCGCACTGGCGCGCCGCCCGCTGCCAGCCACGCGCCACGCCGGCGGGAGGCGGCGGAGGCGGCGCGCGCTGCGCCGGGACTTCTGTTATAGAAATGATGAAAAGAAATCCCTGTTTTTGAGAAATGATGATTAATAGACCATTTTAGACTACTTTTGTGAAAATATATTGTTTTATTTACTGTTTTTGCCTCACAGGTGTGATGAAAAACATTGTGTGTGCCACGGGCGGTACAAGAATTGTGAACGAGTGTGAAAGTAAAGCCCAAGCCGAAGGCGCGGGCTTTACTTCACACGAGTTCACAATTTCTTATTTACCGCCCTTAATACACAATGTACTATTCTTGTTTCAATAGCGATGTTTACCTGTGTAGTATTGTAGCGTGGGCGTCCAGTGTCCCAGACTCTTCATACGGAGCGCGATGTAGAGCGCCGCGGCCGCCATCTTGCTGTCCGAGTGTCGCACTAGCGCGTAGTCTGAATCGGCCCTTATGATAATATAAACACTTCTTGTTTCAATAGCGGTGTTTACCTGTGTAGTATTGTAGCGTGGGCGTCCAGTGTCCCAGACTCTTCATACGGAGCGCGATGTAGAGCGCCGCGGCCGCCATCTTGCTGTCCGAGTGTCGCACTAGCGCGTAGTCTGAATCGGCCCTTATGATAATATAAACACTTCTTGTTTCAATAGCGGTGTTTACCTGTGTAGTATTGTAGCGTGGGCGTCCAGTGTCCCAGACTCTTCATACGGAGCGCGATGTAGAGCGCCGCGGCCGCCATCTTGCTGTCCGAGTGTCGCACTAGCGCGTAGTCTGAATCGGCCCTTATGATAATATAAACACTTCTTGTTTCAATAGCGGTGTTTACCTGTTTACCTGTTACCTGTTAGCGCGTAGTCTAGTAGACACTGCTCTAGCACGAACCGCGCTAGCGTTAGCGTCGGCATCGATAGCACGAGTCAGTCGCTGCCATTCCGGTCTGAATCGGCCCTTATGATAATATAAGCACTTTTTCATCACACTTGCTCGTAAATGCTGATTTTATAAGCAGGCATGCATGAACGTAATGAGCTATATTATGTCCATGGTCGTAATGACTGTTTTTTAAATTTTCAAACAACAACACGTCGCACTGGCGCGCCGCCCGCTGCCAGCCACGCGCCACGCCGGCGGGAGGCGGCGGAGGCGGCGCGCGCTGCGCCGGGACTTCTGTTATAGAAATGATGAAAAGAAATCCCTGTTTTTGAGAAATGATGATTAATAGACCATTTTAGACTACTTTTGTGAAAATATATTGTTTTATTTACTGTTTTTGCCTCACAGGTGTGATGAAAAACATTGTGTGTGCCACGGGCGGTACAAGAATTGTGAACGAGTGTGAAAGTAAAGCCCAAGCCGAAGGCGCGGGCTTTACTTCACACGAGTTCACAATTTCTTATTTACCGCCCTTAATACACAATGTACTATTCTTGTTTCAATAGCGATGTTTACCTGTGTAGTATTGTAGCGTGGGCGTCCAGTGTCCCAGACTCTTCATACGGAGCGCGATGTAGAGCGCCGCGGCCGCCATCTTGCTGTCCGAGTGTCGCACTAGCGCGTAGTCTGAATCGGCCCTTATGATAATATAAACACTTCTTGTTTCAATAGCGGTGTTTACCTGTGTAGTATTGTAGCGTGGGCGTCCAGTGTCCCAGACTCTTCATACGGAGCGCGATGTAGAGCGCCGCGGCCGCCATCTTGCTGTCCGAGTGTCGCACTAGCGCGTAGTCTGAATCGGCCCTTATGATAATATAAACACTTCTTGTTTCAATAGCGGTGTTTACCTGTGTAGTATTGTAGCGTGGGCGTCCAGTGTCCCAGACTCTTCATACGGAGCGCGATGTAGAGCGCCGCGGCCGCCATCTTGCTGTCCGAGTGTCGCACTAGCGCGTAGTCTGAATCGGCCCTTATGATAATATAAACACTTCTTGTTTCAATAGCGGTGTTTACCTGTTTACCTGTTACCTGTTAGCGCGTAGTCTAGTAGACACTGCTCTAGCACGAACCGCGCTAGCGTTAGCGTCGGCATCGATAGCACGAGTCAGTCGCTGCCATTCCGGTCTGAATCGGCCCTTATGATAATATAAGCACTTTTTCATCACACTTGCTCGTAAATGCTGATTTTATAAGCAGGCATGCATGAACGTAATGAGCTATATTATGTCCATGGTCGTAATGACTGTTTTTTAAATTTTCAAACAACAACACGTCGCACTGGCGCGCCGCCCGCTGCCAGCCACGCGCCACGCCGGCGGGAGGCGGCGGAGGCGGCGCGCGCTGCGCCGGGACTTCTGTTATAGAAATGATGAAAAGAAATCCCTGTTTTTGAGAAATGATGATTAATAGACCATTTTAGACTACTTTTGTGAAAATATATTGTTTTATTTACTGTTTTTGCCTCACAGGTGTGATGAAAAACATTGTGTGTGCCACGGGCGGTACAAGAATTGTGAACGAGTGTGAAAGTAAAGCCCAAGCCGAAGGCGCGGGCTTTACTTCACACGAGTTCACAATTTCTTATTTACCGCCCTTAATACACAATGTACTATTCTTGTTTCAATAGCGATGTTTACCTGTGTAGTATTGTAGCGTGGGCGTCCAGTGTCCCAGACTCTTCATACGGAGCGCGATGTAGAGCGCCGCGGCCGCCATCTTGCTGTCCGAGTGTCGCACTAGCGCGTAGTCTGAATCGGCCCTTATGATAATATAAACACTTCTTGTTTCAATAGCGGTGTTTACCTGTGTAGTATTGTAGCGTGGGCGTCCAGTGTCCCAGACTCTTCATACGGAGCGCGATGTAGAGCGCCGCGGCCGCCATCTTGCTGTCCGAGTGTCGCACTAGCGCGTAGTCTGAATCGGCCCTTATGATAATATAAACACTTCTTGTTTCAATAGCGGTGTTTACCTGTGTAGTATTGTAGCGTGGGCGTCCAGTGTCCCAGACTCTTCATACGGAGCGCGATGTAGAGCGCCGCGGCCGCCATCTTGCTGTCCGAGTGTCGCACTAGCGCGTAGTCTGAATCGGCCCTTATGATAATATAAACACTTCTTGTTTCAATAGCGGTGTTTACCTGTGTAGTATTGTAGCGTGGGCGTCCAGTGTCCCAGACTCTTCATACGGAGCGCGATGTAGAGCGCCGCGGCCGCCATCTTGCTGTCCGAGTGTCGCACTAGCGCGTAGTCTGAATCGGCCCTTATGATAATATAAACACTTCTTGTTTCAATAGCGGTGTTTACCTGTGTAGTATTGTAGCGTGGGCGTCCAGTGTCCCAGACTCTTCATACGGAGCGCGATGTAGAGCGCCGCGGCCGCCATCTTGCTGTCCGAGTGTCGCACTAGCGCGTAGTCTGAATCGGCCCTTATGATAATATAAACACTTCTTGTTTCAATAGCGATGTTTACCTGTGTAGTATTGTAGCGTGGGCGTCCAGTGTCCCAGACTCTTCATACGGAGCGCGATGTAGCGCGCCGCGGCCGCCATCTTGCTGTCCGAGTGTCGCACTAGCGCGTAGTCTAGTAGACACTGCTCTAGCACGAACCGCGCTAGCGTTAGCGTCGGCATCGATAGCACGAGTCAGCCGCTGCCATTCCGGTCTGAATCGGCCCTCATGATAATATAAACACTTTTTCATCACACTTGCTCGTAAATGCTGATTTTATAAGAAGGCATGCATGAACGTAATGAGCTATACTATGCCCATGGCCGTAATGACTTTTTTAATTTTCATACAACATTACGTCGCACTGGCGCGCCGCCCGCTGTCCGCACAGACGGCGGCGCGCGCTGCGCCGGGACTTCTGTTATACAAATTATAAAAAGAAATCCCTGTTTTTGAGAAATGATGATTAATAGACCATTTTAGACTAGTTTTGCGAAAATATATTGTTTTATTTACTTTTTTTTGCCTCACAGGTGTGATGAAAAACATTGTGTGTGCCACGGGCGGTACAAGAATTATGAACGAGTGTGAAAGTAAAGCCCAAGCCGAAGGCGCGGGCTTTACTTCACACGAGTTCACAATTTCTTATTTACCGCCCTTAATACACAATGTACTATTCTTGTTTCAATAGCGGTGTTCACCTGTGTAGTATTGTAGCGTGGGCGTCCAGTGTCCCAGACTCTTCATACGGAGCGCGATGTAGAGCGCCGCGGCCGCCATCTTGCTGTCCGAGTGTCGCACTAGCGCGTAGTCTGAATCGGCCCTTATGATAATATAAACACTTCTTGTTTCAATAGCGGTGTTTACCTGTGTAGTATTGTAGCGCGGGCGTCCAGTGTCCCAGACTCTTCATACGGAGCGCGATGTAGAGCGCCGCGGCCGCCATCTTGCTGTCCGAGTGTCGCACTAGCGCGTAGTCTGAATCGGCCCTTATGATAATATAAACACTTCTTGTTTCAATAGCGGTGTTCACCTGTGTAGTATTGTAGCGTGGGCGTCCAGTGTCCCAGACTCTTCATACGGAGCGCGATGTAGAGCGCCGCGGCCGCCATCTTGCTGTCCGAGTGTCGCACTAGCGCGTAGTCTAGTAGACACTGCTCTAGCACGAACCGCGCTAGCGTTAGCGTTGGCATTGATAGCCGTGCACACTGAAACGTGAAGTTTTTGTAAATATAATTAAACGGTCAAACTCACGTTTAGTCACTACGCGCGACATGTTTGGGAGAGCCTCGGTTTCCATTATCAAGCACTGAGCCCGCGTTTATACCAAGCGACTCGCAAGTGCGGCGCGTACTGTCGATCGACGCGTCGTGATGGTAAAAATTCGGATTTTCTTGAGTAATTTCATCTATTACTGATCATGAAAAGAAGATGAATCTGACATAATTTTATTATAGTCACTTTCAGGCGCCACGATATTATACATGCTTATGCGATCATATGCGAGCAAAAATGAAACATATTTGGAAACTAGGTAAGGTAGTATGACAAATTTAACTTACAATATAACAACTAAACAAATATTTCAAGTTCCATCACACTATTAGGGCTGGATATTGGAGAAAATAACTTTGTTTTTATTACTTTTTCGAAGGACAAGAACCTAAAAATACAACTAAAACATAGTACAATAAAATAAAATGTAGGTATGTCAACTTATAAATCTAAATACAAAACCCTACCTAATCAAATAATCCACCCCGCATCACTCCCGGCGCAAAAGTACCCAACACGCTCGCTGCGTTTCCGCGTTGAACTGCGATGGACAGCCTTTGCACAAGGAATGATCCGGAGCGGGGATCATGCCCTTTCTCCCGCAAACGACCTCCGAGCTCAAACTTCAAAGCTTCTTTTTCGAAAAGAAACGATTTAAACAACAATAAACAATGCTTGGTTAAACTTAAGGGATGGAATGGGAATAAGAAGTATGGTGTACACTGTGTAAGTCCTCAGTACGTAGGATGGTCATCTCCATCTCCAACAGTTGATTCTATTCTTCCCTAGCGTAGTGCGGCAGGAACCGGTAGAAGAGTGTTACGCCTAGATCGAAGTCCACAGTACGGAGGATGGTCATCTTCATCATCAACACTTAATTCACTGTGTACCACTAACTCAGTGTGTACATGTGTATTGTGTATGTGTGTTGTGATATTTTCCCTGATTTTGCTCAAGCCCTACGTTTCACTTAAATAAAAATGATAAATATAAAATTTTATTGAGATTGGACAACGTTTGAAGGTTGCACACGTTTGAAAGTAAAGCCATAGCCCCATACATTACGAAAAAAGATTAATTAATCAAATATAATGAACCAACATTAAAAAATAATGGAAAAGTCGAATTTAATGTAGAATGAAAAATGAGAATTTATTCTTTGGAAGTAGGTATAAATTCTATAAAATATTTATAGGGCACTTTTATGAAAAATTTATAACAAAGTATTTTTTTTCGTAATGTATTGGGCTTTGGCTCCACTTTCAAAAGTGTGCAACCTCTAAACGTTATCCAATCTCAATAAAATTTTAAATATATCATTTTTATATCAGAGAAACTTAGGGCGTGAGCAAAGTCAGAGAAAATATCACAATTTTCAAAAATTAACCACCCTAATGTGTACGGTGTACTCACCCTAGCGTAGCGCCGCAGGAACCGGTAGGAGAGCGGTACGCCTAGATCGAACTCTACAGTACGTAGGATGGTCATCTCCATCATCAACAGTTGATTCACTGTGTACTACTGACTCAGTCTGTACATTGTACTGTGTACTCACCCTAGCGTAGCGCCGCAGGAACCGGTAGGAGAGTGGTACGCCTAGATCGAAGTCCACAGTACGGAGGATGGTAATTTCCATCATCAACAGTTGATTCACTGTGTACCACTGACTCAGTGTATACATGTGTACGGTGTACTCACCCTAGCGTAGCGCCGCAGGAACCGGTAGGAGAGTGGTACGCCTAGATAAAAGTCCACAGTACGGAGGATGGTCATTTCCATCATCAACAGCTGATTCACTGTGTACCACTGACTCAGTGTATACATGTGTACGGTGTACTCACCCTAGCGTAGCGCCGCAGGAACCGGTAGGAGAGTGGTACGCCGAGATCGAAGTCCACAGTACGGAGGATAGTCATTTCCATCATCAACAGTTGATTCACTGTGTACCACTGACTCAGTGTGTACATGTGTACTGTGTACTCACCCTAGCGTAGCGCCGCAGGAACCGATAGGAGAGTGGTACGCCTAGATCGAAGTCCACAGTACGGAGGATGGTCATTTCCATCTTCAACAGTTGGCTGAGGGTGTACGCGCCGTCGCAGATGTACAGGAAGTCGTCTACCAGCGGCGGGATACGCTCCTGAGAACAGATTCGACGTTATTTTTAACCTTTTTTGAAACCTTCTGCCCTGCTAAGCATAATAGAGATATCTAAAAATAAAATTTAACGCAAACATGCACTATAAATATTAGATGTCATAATTACATGGTCCCCACCATCACCCCACCTCGGACATAGGTGATCTTGGTCGTTTTTCTTTGGTATATGAAATCCAATATTGATAATTTATATAATATTAAGTAGTGCGACTACTGTAGAAAAATTAAAAGTACAAATCAAAATATTTAGTTAATAAATAATTTGATTTGTGTTTTCGCAATATATGCAAACATGCACCTTAAATTCTATAGCTGACGATTCCATTTCCAAATGCCTCTATTTTTGAGATATCGCTATTTCGCTTAGCAGGGCAGCCTTGTGGAAAAATCATGTCACGATTGATCATCAACCTCTCTCAATTCCACTGCTCGGCATAGATCTCCTATTAAGTTCGCGTCGCGTACGGATGCCTCGGTGTTTCTATGCGACTTTTTTACGCGTTTTTATTGTTCATTACCATGACCACTTTATTTACCGTTTTATAAAAACAAACGAGACTATTATGCCAGAATAGTTGATAAACATGCGTCTGCTACAAGATAACCGAAAATGACTCCACTATTTATACGCAGTTCGTCAATAATTTGGGAATGGGAAATGACTTGATTTGTGCGACGGAATAATCGCATAGATCTACCCGCCTACGCCAAACCAATGCCTTAGACCAATGTCATGGCCAGGCCTTTAGGAGGTAAATGCCTATAATCGCCACTCAGTGCAAGCGGGTCGGCGATCGTAGTAGTGTGTCAAACTGCGATCTAGCTGACACTATGCTTAAGTTGCTGACACATGAAGGAAAAGTTTACGAAGGTCTGGTTCTGATGTAGTTTAAGGTACAAGTTGGCAGCCGACCGCACGCAGCACCAGCAGACGACATGTCGTCGCTTCATGTCGTCGCGACACGTCGTTGCGTCCTGTCGCTGCAGTCATGATTTCGATCCCGACTGCAGACGACAACTGCAGATGGCATTCAGTTGATTCCGAGCGGTCCGTGAAACAAGATGTCTGACGTGTTCGAGAATAGTGATCGCAATTTTTTAGGTCTTTTATTAGAAGAGGAAGAAGATGATGATGACTTGCTTTTATTATACAGAAAAAGACGACAAGCCACATGTCCTATGATTAAATGCAGAGCGTCAGCGACACTACTGATCTGCGGTCGGGCGACACTGCCGTCTGCCGCTCGGCGACGCGTCGCTAGCTTCATGTCGCTAACTACGGAGGGAATTTCATACAAATACATAGAAACCAGTAGTGTCGTGGCGACACGTCGTCTGCAGTTGTCGCCTGCGGTCGGCTGCGAACTCGTACCTTTATTCTGATCCTCTTTGGTTCAAACTGACCTGGTTACTTTTAGACAGTCGATAAAAAGAGCCGATTAACCCTACGCCCATTTGACAGCTTTGTTAAAGCATTCAATTTCGAACCTTACGTATTTTTAAATTTATTTGGTTTTGTTTTTTATATGACGGCGAATATGTTGCCAATACCCATTAAAGGGTCAAAGGAGTAGCAATATCACACAATTAAAATCAGCTATAATTCTTTTAAAAGGTATTCTCTAAAAGCCCTCTAACAATAATATTTGAAACATTAGCGATAATTAGAGACGTTATATGGATTCTAACTTTCAAACTTATATTTTAATGACAAACTCATTTGCATGGACTCTGACTGTGATTCTGATTAAGGATGTAACATCATGCCTGAAATATCAGGACACAATTAAACGGAAGATCTATACGTGATTACTGATTAATATCCGTTTATCGTTAAAATATTAGAGACATCGTTCAGATGTTACTGAGCATCTTAGCGTTGCCGTTTTATCGCGAACCGCTTAGTAACAAGGTCATGTCTTCAAATCACAAATCAAGTAATGACAGCAACTTTCAAGAATACTAGGGCGTGAGATTTTTGACAATCCAACGCAGCTGAGAGCAGGGTGCATAAGGAATGAATATATTGTGTGACTTGACATTTCAGGGGTGAGGGGTATCTATTGTTCATGAGACAGGATTCAGGGCATTGCATGGGTGGTTTTCAATTTGCCATTGAAATGGGGTTGGGGTGCAAATAAATTGGCATGGCTTGAAGACACCCTTGTTATCTGTAAGATGTTTTAGTGGAAGGGATTAAGATTTATGAGGTAAAATTTGGTGTAAATAATTTGTGAAATATTTCCGGTACAAATCAATTACGGTACAGTGAAGTATCAACGAACTACTGGGGAAGAAATGGTGAATAAATTAAAATTAGTTTAGCTAAAACAAAGGATTTGTCACGTGCACTTTGTGTAGACACGAGTTACATTGAAACATGTACCTACTAAGGTGCATTTAGACCAAACGAGCATTCACTCATTCTATCCCCCACTCTTCGAAATTCGTCGAAATTCGATGATTTCGTAGAGTTGGGGATGATTGAATGCTAGTTTGGTCTAAATGCACCTTTAGACAAACACCGTTTTAGGCGGTTCAATTTAGACGGCATGATAATGCATAAATCGGTCGCTACTGCACTACTACTGCGTAGTGTTGTGACGGCAGTAAGAATATCTTGTTGGAACCTATGTAAACATGTTGATGTGTAAACCGATGCATGTGACCGCTATTGCGCGGCAGTTTGGACGCGGCTAAACAGTTGCTTTTGTCCTGAAGACAAAGGTCGTTAACCCATCCTACTAGAATTATTGACAATTTATGGGTTAAATATTTATCAAACGGATTACTCACGTAATTAAAGTCGATAATTGCTCGACATGTTTCATTTATTAATTACAAAACATTTGACAATTTAAATATGTAAGTACATTTGTTTTGAATAAATTGAAAGTTAACGTCACTCTTTTGTACAAAGTTACTAGTTATAGTTTCTATTACTTTGTACGAGTAACTTCCGTATTATTCCGTAAGACAATCGAAGCGATCATAATTTTATGTCCAAGTCAAAGCCAAATTAAGGTGTATATAAAAATGTTCAAAAATATGTCCCAGTACACGTTATTTCTTTGTAATAAGCACATCGTAACGTAACATATTTATAAGAGGATTCTTTCGATACATATTTTTGCACTTGACTGTTCATTAAACCCTTAATTACGTACAACATTTTCGAAAAGGACCTTTATATGGACTACTGTCATCTTTTTTGTTAATACTTACATCAAAGAGCCGTGTGTAAAATTAAACAAAGGCCCTTAAAACTAAAATAAAGAAAAACACTTACATCAAACTTTGAAGCGATAAACAGCGCCGAGGCCCCCAGTAATTGGAGCTCCTCCTTGGTCAAGTGCTCTTTCTCCGGCTGCTGCAGCGAAGACTTCGTCAAATACAAGTCCACTAGTTTCACCGCTAGGTAAAGTGTCTCGTGATTCAGTTCGAAACTCTCCTGGACTTCCACCATCCAGTCTACGAGGAGTGCCCGCATCCATGATGTGATGCCTTTCATCCGGGTGAGGTAGTCATCTACTGGGAATAGTTTCTGAAAGAGTGACATATTTAGGTAATGCTAGTGGGACCGTAACCTTCTCCAAATCCAGGGAACTGTAGTCCTGCGAACTTCGAAAATATTTTTAAGCATCTGATTACACCTAAATTGGATTGTTGGATTGGATTGGCTGGTGACTGATGTTAAGCAAATTTGTGGCTTTGAACTGATGTGAGACTGTGAAAAATAACTGACAGATGACAACAATTAACAACCTGTCTGCTTCCAGCTAGGCATCCCTACACATCTAAACAACTCTTGTATGGTTGTCATGAAGATTAAGCTATACAATATTTTTATTTGTAAATTGTAGTGACCCATTTTGTGTTTGGCATGATAGCAAAAATCTTAGTTTTGATATATAACAAATAGGCAAGGACTGTAAGGAGGAAATCTTTAAAAAAATAATCAAAAAAATTAATGTTTTAGGTGATTTTTCTAAATATGTGCATGTTTCATAAGAATCTAAGACTATTGGGTCGCGTTTTATAAAGTTACGTTTTACAATTTTGCTGTTTGCCTCTCTAACGCATGCACATATTGGCTAGAAAGAGAGGCAAACAGGAGAATTGTAAATTGTAACTTTATAAAATGCTACCCTGGTCTGGTGTTAGTAGATTGTTAACTGTATAATTTTCATCTGATACTTTAGAGTTTAGTATTATTTTAAACTTCAGGCTAATATTTTCCAAAACACTTAAAAAGTAAATCCTCACACAGCACTCACCTCTCTACTTTTTAAATAGTTGAATATATCCATAGCATATTGTGAGACTTGGAACACATCATTCCAGTTCTCCTTGTCAAAGTCTGTGACGCCGGCCGGTGCTTGATGGGCATCTGTCTCCTCGTCAAGAGATTTGTTGATGGTGCTATCGTCTAAGTTGACTTTGTCTAGTTTCTCGCTGATCGCCTTGCATTCTTCTTTAGTGGGGTCTAATGGGCTTCTAAAATGGTAAATAATGATTAGGTGACTTAATATTCGGTAACTTGGCATATTTAGGTACAAGTCCAACATTTTGATAATTATTTGTGAAGTAGCCAGCCCATGGTCGAGCTTTCTGATCTTATCAACAAGATGATAATAATTCCAAAGAAATAAAATTTTATATTAGTTTTAATCACAACTAAATATGTTACTTTTGCTTGAAACCAATTTTAGGCTGCGTTTCCACCAGAGATGTGCCAGGATGTGTTTACAAATGACACCTATTAATGACTTGAGCGAGGTGTCATTTGTATGGAAACACATCATCAGTATCATCACACATCTCTGGTGGAAACACAGCCTTAATCATTTGTTTTAGAAATAAATTGCATAATCTGAAGAGCTAAGTTAAAAATTGTTTTGAGTTAAGTATTTGAAATGGATATGCATTGGTGATATTTTGTTAGTTTTGTTTGATGAACTGAGTTATTGATAAATTGTTTTAAGTTGTTTATAAGTATTTAAGTCAAGGTTTTATCAATTTCAATATTTTCTGTGCTAGTTGTGATAAACACAAGGCAATACCTATTATGTGAAAAATATATACTGATCTCATTGATACAATTTGCAGGCTAATGTTATTTTCCAGACCTAAGGCATAAATTGAAAATAACTTACATATTTTCTAATGCAGTCATATACAGTGACGGTTCTCCAGAAATATCACTCCTCATTGATTTAGCAGAATTTGAAGAGTTGCTCTGGTTCTGATTTTCCTTCAACACCTTCTTCTCAATATTCTTGAGAATTCCATTCTGGGCCCGAGTTGCTACAGGCTTGGGAGGGTCCTTAGCAAAGTGCTTCTGTACAGTCTCTATGGCATTGCTAGCTACTCTCTGTAGCTGCTTTGTCTTTGATGTTTTGCCATTTAGTGTGACTTGGGGTTTGACATTCTAAAAACAATTATGATAATGAAAAAGTGTGCAAACATTACTAACATGTGCTTTCTTTATCATTAAACTGTAGTTCAAATTGTTGACGCATATTTGTGTAACTTTAAATTGAAATTAGTTGACAATATTTGAACTTTGAAATTTTTGGAGGGAAAGTTCATTGACCCCTATTCAGATGTAAATAGTGCCTTACCCTATGATCGTTACGATCAATATTTATTACTGTACTTACATAATGCAGTTTTAAACAAAAGAAGATACGAAAACCAACAATTTGAATACCCTCTCTTACAGAAAAAATAACACTAGTAAATTTGGATAAACCTTAAGTGTAGGGAGCATTTTTGACTCCACTGTGACCTTTTTGAGAGGCGCAGCTTTGTCTGGAGCCGAGGACTTGTTGAAGGCGTTGGTAAGGTCCCCAAACGCCGCTCGCTTCGCCGTCACATCTTTCAGGGGACTGTCGGCTTTCCTCTTGTTTGGCATCTTCATACTGTCTTTGTAGCTCTTCAGAGTAGCCATCTGCTTACTCCTCGTCGTGATGCCATGGCTAAGGATGCCGTTCAAGTTCTCGTTGACGCCGATTGGCTTCGATGCCAACCTGGTTGGCGCCATTACGCACTGAAAAACGATTACTAACTCACGTGCACTGCTTCAACTAATTTCAAACAAAACACATAAACAGCACAATACAATAGAACTTGTATGATATAATGTAAACAAGGCTTTCGAAAAACGCACGTCTAACCGTCTAAAAATGGAGGCAAAACAAGCGAACGTCGCCCGTTGAGACAGCGTCAAACGGTTATCTAACGATATGTGAATACTCACGTTTCTAGACGGCGGCGGCCGTTGTGTATTAGTTTAATAGTAATTTACGGAGTTGCACGTCCCGATTGATTGCTAAGTAATGTAAAATATTATCTAAACTTAACAAAGTCCAGCCTGAAACCGGACTGAACTCCAACAACCACAGACAGAAACCGTTGCTTTAAAATTCTATTGGGCATCCACCTGGCCAATAGCAGAAAAGCTTGAGTTTTAACGCTCCGATCTACGGAACTACCTGAAAAAATGGAGAGACATTGTAAAAGACATGTAGTCTGTGCGATAAACAGCTAATTCGGAGTAATTCATAGTTAATATCTTAACAATAATTGACAATACGTATTAAAAATTTCAAGTACAAATATAATTTCGCTGGAAAAAAATAATTTGCAATGTTATGCAGAAATATTATTCCGTGTAACGAAAGGTAAAGATACATTCAAAATACACCCTATAGTTACAATTGAGCCACATTTAACAACATAAGTTGTTTTACTTTTGTTGAAATATAATGGAAATTGGCTTGTAAATATGGACATTTTATATATTTACGAATTAAAATTATCGTATTTATTTTTGCGTTAAATATTAGTGCGTAATGAATATTTATCAGTACTGCGAGTAGTTTGTCATTGCGTCGATTTACACAGATACAGGTTTCAGAACAGACTTTGTGGTGCCAGAGTAAAACATAATTATTAAATTGGTTATTCTACGCAGGCGTTTTTTTACTGCATTTTATTTTTATGAATATGATGAGATACGATTCTTATTTATTTAAGTGTTATTGCACAAACACAAAATAAGTATGGGGAACTTAATAGTTCATAGCGGTAGGTATTTTTTTCATTCTGTTACTTTTTTATCTGATATTCTGGCATTTAACTATAAAATCTGTCTTATATTTTAAAGCCTACTCATCCTAGTTAGAACTCTTTATTTTTCTCGTTGTTGTAATTGTAATTATGCGTGAAATCTACATAATTATATCTGAAAAAGAGAATAAGAAGAAATTGAATGAAGAACTATGTCTTTCTTTTTTTTTTCTTCTCGATAGTTTTATGCGGTAACTGCAAGTACTGCAACATTAAATTTTAACTATAGCTTAGTGGATATGGTGAACAAACACCGATTGTGTTGATTCACCATATCCGCTTATGACGCGCTATTATGACGTAGCCTAACGCCACACAATATTATAAGTGCACAAGTCGCTCTTAAGGCTCAAGCCAGTGTGCAACAAGCACAGCGCTGCTGAGTCATTATATTAATTTGCGATTTATGGGGTTGGCATGGACGTGGCTGTTTCTAAAATTGGAACCCTTAATACTTTTAGTTATTATCTGTTATTAATATTTATATTATCTCATAGGTAAATATCAATATCACCGTTAGAATAGGTGTCCGGTATTGGTGGTTATTGAAAAAAAATGCTATTGAGTATTTACTGGGCATATAAAATAACTACAAACTTTATTGCCACGCGAAATGTCTTCTAAATGTGTAAATTGATAGCAGTAATTTATATCATAGAAGCCATAAAACTACATTTATTCGGCGTGCATTGTGTATCAGTGCATTTCAATCGAGGAGTGTCTTTTCAAGATGGCTTATTTCCAATTCCACTTCTTATGAAAACTGTCTTGTGAAAACAGAAAAAAGCCCTTTTTGACAAAGTGGAAATAATCCCTTTTGAAAAGATACTCCTTCATCATCGTAGAATATTATTTTCTTTGATTGATTTCAATTTAAAGGCCTTTTGAATCTAGCATTAGTGTAGGATGAAGGGGATTGATGTTTTGCCCGTGGCAACATTGGTGTGTGCGACTGTTTGATCTGACAATTCTGACATTGACACTAGTTGTCAGTTGTGTTGTGCAATTTGCAGTAAAGTGATAAACACAAAATAAAATATTGCCTTTAATTCGTAAAGCGCTAGTTACTGGCTATTAATTCGTGCTATTATTTTATATACCCATGATAGTACTGTGTTCTGCTGTATAGATATCTAAACAACGTTTATATGAGATTGATAAAATGCTCGGAGGAGTGAGATTGCAAGTTACTTACACACACGAAAAAACTTGTTTTGCATATTTAAGTTCTAAATACAGCACTAATAATGAACAGGTAATGCATGTGGTCCATTTCATAGATATAGTCTTTAAATGTACTGTTAAAGTATGTATTAATTCTGTGCTACATCAAAATATTAGGTTAATTCTTTGTTTATGGAAGTCGCGCTAACAGTGTAGAATAAAATCTATATAAAAATGCGCAAAAATGCTTTAACGTGTTTTCGTCATTAACTAAATGCGGTAAAAATTAATGCTTGAGAGAGTGCAAATTTATTACTTATCACATTATGTAAATTTTGTATTTTTTTCGGGTCAATGTCAAAGTCCAAAGGTTTAATTGTATTTATATGTTGATGTTAATTTGAATTCCTGTAAATTTTTTCAATGCTTAATATTTTCTTTGGTTACCGCGAGGATTACTCAATGCTGTCAAAAATGCAAAGCATTTTGCATGTTTTAAAATGTCCCACATTTTATGTAATGTTACTGTACTGTTTTACCAATTTGATTGTTCCCAAAATCAAACTGCATAAACAAATATATTATTGAGAGATCCTACACTTTAGAATAAGAGTTACTAAAAACCTAAAATCCGTCAAATTATAATAATATTAACTTTTTAGGGTCAAAGTATCCAAGTGATCTTCAAAGACCGCCAGCTCCTCCTATGGGTGGTGTACACAAACAGTGTCTCCGAGGCACACCTCGCCTGCAACCCCATACATGGCCGGCTGCTTGGCCTGGACGAGGGGACTGAGGTCTTTGTGTCTCCGTATGGAGACGTGAAGGTGCTGGATGAGCTGTATATTGATACGGATAGTCCTGATGATCAGGAGATATTGGTAAGTTGGGTCAAACCATTGAAGTGATTTTTGGATATTGGCAGCTCCTGTGGGCAGTGTAGCTCCAAGCATATCTGGCCTGCAACCCCATACATAGCCGGCAGCTCAGCCTTGAGGAGTCGCAGTGTATCTGTATGGAGCTGAAGGAGTTGTATATTGATATGTGTAGTAATATACAAATGAATCAAAACACAGGTATGGGTCATTAATTAATGTGACACTTAAGGAATTTGAGGCAATATTTATTTATTTTGTGTTTATCACTAGGGATCGGAACTATGGGTGCAAAACTTTAACAAAATTTCTCAAGTGGACTTGACATAGCACATACATCCCTAAAATATACATATGTACACACCCACACATTGTAAGTTGAAGATTCCGAGATAGGGAATAAAATTGGATAAAGATATTCCAATAATATTCATATTATGTTCCCATATGTAAATTTTAAAGTTTTGTACCAATTGTTCCGACCCCTATTTATCACTCTACTGCAAATTGCACAACAATTCAGATGAAGCACTTTGTCCTTCTGCTATGCAGCAGAATTATGACTACCCGTAATTTTATGTATAACTTAGACCATTCAAAAAAGTTTGTTGCTATCCCAATCTGAATAAAGAATCATTTGACTTTGACTTTTTATCTTAACCGCATCTTACCAATTTCCTTAACACTAGCTTTCCTTTGTTTCCAGGAGCACAATGCCGAACTCCTCCAAATCCGACTCCTCGACCAGCTTCGGCTGGTGGCTGGCGGGCAGAAGTGTGTGGTCTGGGTGTCTGTATCGCTGCCCATCATTTTCACTCCCAAGCAGACAGGGCTACTGGTCCACCAGTCGAGGGTCGTTGTGAAAGTGGACGCTTTTAACACTTTACATCACCCGGTAGGTTTGGTGTTATAGTTGACTAATATGAGCTGAGCTCTCTGAGTCTGGGTGTCGGTGTCGCTGCCCATCATCTTCACTCCCAAGCAGACAGGGCTACTGGTCCATCAGTCGAGGGTCGTCGTGAAAGTGGACGCTTTTAACACTTTACATCACCCGGTAGGTTTGGTGTTATACTTGACTAATATGAGCTGAGCTCTCTGAGTCTGGGTGTCGGTGTCGCTGCCCATCATCTTCACGCCCAAGCAGACAGGGCTACTGGTCCATCAGTCGAGGGTTGTTGTGAAAGTGGACGCTTTTAACACCTTACATCACCCGGTAGGTTTGGTGTTATAGTTGACTAATATGAGCTGAGCTCTCTGAGTCTGGGTGTCGGTGTCGGTGCCCATCATTTGCACGCCTAAGCAGACAGGGCTACTGGTCCACCAGTCGAGGGTTGCTGTGAAAGTGGACGCTTTTAACACTTTACATCAACCGGTAGGTTTGGTGTTTTAACCCTTAATAGGGCAATGGTAATATATTTACCACCTCATTTTGAAACTTATTCTGTCAATGAATATGTGTCAAACACAATGAAATTTTGGTGTGACTGATGCCTTATTAAGGGATAATTGAACTAATATGAGCAGATTCGGAAAAAAACAAACATAATAGATGCACTTCAATACAGTCTGAGACAAAAATGGAGTTGGGCAGGACATCTAGCGAGATACAAAGACAAAAGGTGGACGCATCAAGTAACAAGATGGCCGGGCCCCTTAGGAAAAAGACGCCCAGGAAAACCTAAAAAAAGATGGGTAGACGATATCATACAGACTGCAGGAACACGTTGGATGACAATTGCTACCAATAGACAAAAATGGAAAGAAATGGAGGAGGCTTTTACCCAGAAGGGACCACAGAAACCACACTAAAGAAAACTACGACACTTAAATAAATAAATAAACAAATAATGTGGAAAATAAAGCTTAAATAATAATAATAATATGAGCTCAACTCATTCTCTTAAAATTAGTTAGTTTGTTTATTTTGTAGTCTATTGTGCAAAGAATAGAGTCGATAATCTATACTAACTTTCTAAGGTGGTTATATTCTGCTTTTACTGAGTGCTTGTTATCTTACTTTGTGGTTTACAACCCAATGCTACTGGAATTTTAAGAGAACGAGCTCAGCTCATATTAGTTCAACTATAATGCTATTTTTAGATAGGAAATTAATATTAAGAATGCAAAATGTTGTGATTGTCTCCAATTTTTTGAAATTAATTTGAAAAAAATATATCTTGTAAGCCTCTGGAATGAGTTGAATAATATTGATCAACTATACTCTGTTTTTCATATAAATTGCTGCATACATTCTGATTTCGATTCGATTTTTTTAGGTATTTACAAGATTTATTATATTCATTTTAACGTCAGATTAATTTAGTTTTTTTTGCATATAATCCAAGAAAATGTAACATTGTCGTTAGATTGACTTATACAGACATCATTTTAGAACATTTAAAAAATTACCAAAAACGGTAAAAGGGGCTCTTTTGTAACAACTTTTAACAATAATCAATCAATCAAATTGGTATCAAAAAATAATTGTTCTCTTATTTGTACCCATAGATTACTAATCAATTATTATTTATAATAATTCTGTTCACAGGCACCAGTGCAATATACGCCAAATATAGCTAAGGAAAAAGAAACCCGTTTCAATAACATAGGACTAATCAACCACGGAATGCTCCGACCATATCTAAATCCTCCAAAGAGGTTATATCTCCGAGCCTTACCGATAGATAGCGATGGAAAAAGGAACCTAATACATCCATATACAGTTTTTATGCACGAAGACTTATTAGAAGCTAAGTATAAAGATAGCACTATTATTTTAGCGACAATGAAAAATATACCTTCAATAATTCAAGACACAGAAGAAAAGACTAGAGAAATCAATGATTTATGCGTGGAAATAGTTCCTGTAGACAATATCGTATTCAGAAGTCTATGTCATGAAGTATACAATAAGTACATACCTACAGTACTTATACCGAAATCTTTGAATTCTATTATTAATATAGAAAATGGGATGAAATTGTCTTTTATAATAATAGGAGAAAATGTTGAACAGCCAGATCATGTTGATATTGTAACTTATTCAGAACAGACTCAGAAAGAAGATGATGTAATTGAGAGGTTCAAAAAATGCGTCATAGAAAGTACGCATTCCGGTAAAAAGTTTCTAATCAATCATGATATTTTGAAGCAGAATCTTCAAATAAGTAGCGGATTTTTACAAATCAAAGTTAAACCAGAGAAAATTAAATATACATTACTCAATTCAGAATCTTTCCGGCATTGTACTGTGGCAGCGAAATGCTTAAGTGATACCGATTTTGAGTTTCCGAAAGTGTCTTCGTTGGGTTTGGAGTATGATTGTAAGAATTACTGTAGAACGTTGAAGAGTACTGAGGATTTGGTTCGCAAGGTTGTGTCGCATTTGTTCTTTGAGATACATAGAGAGGCGACGTTTAAAGATGTCTCGGAGATTAAAAGCAATGTACTTGTTACAGGTGAGTCAAATATTCGTTTTTGTTTGTTTGATCTCATTAGTGGGTGAATATCTGAGCGTTTCAACCGCCTAATTTTGGTGGCATCATTTTTGCCGAAGTTTCTAAACGTCTCAATATTATACTTCGTCATATTTATTAGGTACCGTGCCTTCTTCAAATGACAAAGTAGCACATTGTAACGAATAGAAACTTCGGCAAAAATTATGCCACCAAAATTAGGCGGTTTAAACGCTCAGATATTCACCCAAGTAAACCTAAGCAGAATCGTTACTTTACACGACTTGTTTCGAAACATTTAATGCCACGTGGCAATAGCCAAATATTTTTTATAAGTACTATATAACTACTTGAATGCTTTTTTGCATTCTTGTAATTATCATGACCATCATCTTGAAAAAAATACAAATAGCGGACTTATTGTATTAATTTTTTATGTAAATAGATCCGAAAAGTTCGCCTACCTACTTTACAAATCTAAATAACATGTAATAGGTATAATATCCTATACGTCTCTCTGTAGGATTAAACAGATACCCTATAGACCCATAATATACAGATCTTCATCATTACTCTATTAAATAATGTATGGTTGTGTGTTCAAGCCTCCTTAGTAATCAATAGTCTTTATTATTCTTCTAAATAAAATGGGTCAAAGATGTCCAGTATTTTGAACGTTGTCAAATTATTGTCTTCAAGGTCCCAGCGGCACAGGCAAATCCGCCCTCTGCCACATAGTCCAAAAAGACCTGACAGTCTACTCGCACATCCTCCACTGTCGCTCCCTCAAAGGGCGCAAGGACATACCTGAAGCCCTGGGTCGCCATCATTAATCCATTAAATTAATTGTCTTCAAGGTCCCAGCGGCACAGGCAAATCCGCCCTCTGCCAGATAGTCCAAAAAGACCTGACAGTCTACTCGCACATCCTTCACTGTCGCTCCCTCAAAGGGCGCAAGGACATACCTGAAGCCCTGGGTCGCCATCATTAATTCATTAAATTAATTGTCTTCAAGGTCCCAGCGGCACAGGCAAATCCGCCCTCTGCCAGATAGTCCAAAAAGACCTGACAGTCTACTCGCACATCCTTCACTGTCGCTCCCTCAAAGGGCGCAAGGACATACCTGAAGCCCTGGGTCGCCATCATTAATTCATTAAATTAATTGTCTTCAAGGTCCCAGCGGCACAGGCAAATCCACCCTCTGCCAGATAGTCCAAAAATAACTGACAATCTACTAAAAAAAAGTTTTAAGACAAAATATTATTAAATGACTTACTAACATTTCTATAACTGGCTAGGGAGGGGCACTTATCTATAACTCTCGCGATGCATGCAAGTAATGGCATGCTTAGAAGGCAAGTGTGATGAAAAATCAATTAATTGTCTTCAAGGTCCCAGCGGCACAGGCAAATCCGCCCTCTGCCAGATAGTCCACAAAGACCTGACAGTCTACTCGCACATCCTCCACTGTCGCTCCCTCAAAGGGCGTAAAGACATACCGGAAGCCCTTGGCCTACTTTACAAATCTAAATAACATGCAATAGGTATAACATCCTATAAGTCTGTAGACAAATGAATAAAGCGACACCCTAAATACCCATAATATTTAAATCTTCATTATTAATCCATTAAATTAATCCTAATTCGACAGAAATAGTGTATGGTCGTGTGTTCAAGCCTTGGCAATCAATAGTCTTTATTATTCTTGTAAAAAATACGAAAAGTAGCTCAAAGACCATGTCCAGTACTTTGAACGTTGTCAAATTATTGTCTTCAAGGTCCCAGCGGCACAGGCAAATCCGCCCTCTGCCAGATAGTCCAAAAAGACCTGACAGTCTACTCGCACATCCTCCACTGTCGTTCCCTCAAAGCGCGTAAGGACATACCTGAAGCCCTGGGTCGCCATCATTAATTCATTAAATTAATTGTTTCAAGGTCCCAGCGGCACAGGCAAATCCGCCCTCTGCCAGATAGTCCAAAAATACCTGACAATCTACTAAAAAAAAGTTTTAAGACAAAATATTGTTAAATAACATACTAACATTTCTATAACTGGCTAGGGAGGGTCACTTTTCTATAACTCTCGCGACGCATGCAAGTAATGGCGTGCTTAGAAAGCAAGTGTGATGAAAAATCAATTCATTGTTTTCAAGGTCCCAGCGGCACAGGCAAATCCGCCCTCTGCCAGATAGTCCAAAAAGACCTGACAGTCTACTCGCACATCCTCCACTGTCGTTCCCTCAAAGCGCGTAAGGACATACCTGAAGCCCTGGGTCGCCAGCATTAATCCATTAAATTAATTGTCTTCAAGGTCCCAGCGGCACAGGCAAATCCGCCCTCTGCCAGATAGCCCAAAAATACCTGAGAATCTACAAAAAAAAAGTTTTAAGACAATAGTACATTATTGCAGAGGCCGGGAAAGCGAATTTCGTGGATGAGTATTTTTTGTCGGACGAAGCGAAGCGGAGGCCGACAATTACATACGAATCCACGAAATTCTATTTCCGTCCGAGGCACATATAGGACTTTTCTCCAAACATGCAAGGAAATAAAACAAAGTAATTCTTCTTGCAAATTGAATAACAATTGAAAAGAAAAAATCTCTTATGATTCCCGCCTAAACTTTTTTTTAATGCATGGTCGTTCATAAAAAATAGTAACGATATCTATGGTTTCATTAAACCGTACCTACACGACCTGACACACCGAGGCGTTTGTAACTCATGATAGAACGAGACGGCCATAGATTTGATCGCCGTCTCTCGCTCTATCCAGACCAGGCGTTTGGTCGTGGCTTTAGAATTTGGCTGTATGCATTTTTTTCAAAGTCCAAAAGTAGTTTTTAAGAAGTAAAAAACAATACATTAATGGATTTTAGTACAATTTCGCGGCCGCAAAAACTGTACAATAATGAAAATCTTTTTTTTTAATTTGAGCTGGTACATAAGAAGGTACTTCGCGTTTCGTTTTTGCTACATTAATGCGAACATTTCCGAGCATATTGGAGAAAAATATTATTAAATGACATACTAACATTTCTATAACTGGCTAGGGAGGGTCACTTTTCTATAACTCTCGCGATGCATGGAAGTAAGGGCATGCTTAGAAAGCAAGTGTGATGAATAATCAATTAATTGTCTTCAAGGTCCCAGCGGCACAGGCAAATCCGCCCTCTGCCAGATAGTCCAAAAAGGCCTGACAGTCTACTCGCATATCCTCCACTGTCGCTCTCTCAAAGGGCGCAAGGACATACCTGAAGCCCTGGGTCGCCATAATTAATCCATTAAATTAATTGTCTTCAAGGTCCCAGCGGCACAGGCAAATCCGCCCTCTGCCAGATAGTCCAAAAAGACCTGACAGTCTACTCGCACATCCTCCACTGTCGCTCCCTCAAAGGCCGCAAGGACATACCTGAAGCCCTGGGCCGCGCCATCTTGACGTGCCAAGAGAGAGGCCCGGCGGTTCTGATCTGCGATGATGTGGACAGCTTGCTGCCGAGCAGTTTGGAGGGGGCTTCGCCGCAGGACTTGGCTTATTATCAGAGGTTAGATGATTCTTTTTTGTACGATTGCGGTTCGGTACAAGCAAATGTCAAAAGGATTTCCATGCAGTAGTGTAATGAAAGTGATAAATACAGGGTGTTTTTTTTTTCGACCGTTCAAATTCTACGTAGTGAATGTGTAGGTCATACTCATCAACTTTTACTATGGGGACAACGTCGAAATCGCGAAAAAAAAATCAGCTGTTTCATACAAATTGGCGGCATTACGCCGGCCGAAATGTATGAAACAGCTGTTTTTTTTTTCGCGATTTCCACTTTGTCCCCATAGTAAAAGTTGGTCAGTATGACCTACACATTCACTACGTAGAATTTGAACGGTCGAAAAAAAAACACCCTGTATCTCGCATGTTTATTTATCGCAGGTTCTGTGAGAGGATGGATGCTAGGCCTACTACAGTTATAATATAATTATTATTTGTTTTTTACGTGTGTTTTTCTTTTGTAGCAATGAGGGTTTTTGATATTTTTTTCGACGCTATGGGGCGGTGAGATGGCAGCACTGTGCGTAACGTCTAACGAACTGTCAAAATAAATAAGCGAATTTGATTTTCTATATATCTTTTGGTTTATTTCTTCTTAAAACCTTTAGTTTAGGAATATTGTTTTCTAAAATAAATAAAAAAACAGTTCCAAATCGATTCCCGTGAAATCTAGAGAAAGTTCTAGTAATTTTCTTTAGTATCAGTGACTTTGCGCCCCTGAACTTCCAAATATGTACAATAGAATTTCGATATTTTATGTTCAGTACCTATGAATCTGACAGTTATTTCCAAATAACTGTCAGATTCCATGCCTACGCAGTGCCGCCTGATGACAAAAAATATCGAAAACCCTCATCGTTTATTCAAACTAATAAACATGTAATTTTTACTAAAATTATGTTTCACGCGGGTTATTCACGTTTTAAGTCTTGGCTAAGGTTCTTGAAAAAGCTCCTCATGTACGGAGCGAAACATGTCGAGCATTTTTCGACTTAAAACGTGAGTAACCCCCGTGAAATATAATTTTTGTATGAATGAGTCTCACAAGAGTTTTGTGTTTAAAACATGATTTATTTACAGATTAGCGGTAGTAATAAAGCAGCTACTAACGACGTGTACCGGCGTCTGTGTCCTTTTGACGGCCACAGCCGTCTCCGAGCTGCACCCGACGGTGCGACAGTTCAGCGGCAAGCCGGCCTTTACTGCGCACTTCACTATTCCCGAGTTACAGCAGGTTCGTACAGCAGTGTTATTCACTAAGGAAACCGCCTTGCTATCAGCGCTGTGGCAGCGTCGAGCCTAAAAATGGTATTCACTAATGTACTTTAAACGACACTAGCGCTCGGCGACGAATGCGGCGTGAGCTGGAACTACACTGCGCCGAGAGATACCGCCTACAGTTCGACGACGAGCTGTTCTATGTTAGTGAATACCGTTTTTCGCAGCGCTGCGCTCGACGTCGAAGAGGCTGTCTCGTCGTCGAGCTCGTTGATGAACGCAGCGTCGAATGTGTGAATAAGAGAATAGCATAGCTGCGGTTCTGCAAGAAAATTGGAAGGCTAAATGGAAGTATTACTGGTACATTATTGGTACTTATTGCCGTGTGGTGACGGCAGTAAGAATACATTTGTCACCACCCCAACTTCTCCTGCGGGTGTCGTAAAAGTCGACTTAGGGATTAAAGTGTCACTGACCATTATTTGATAAAATATTGATGATGGACAGCAGCGTCATCATAGTAGACACATTACTGCGATCGCCAATCCGCTTGCCCAGCGTGGCAATTATGGGCATTTACCTCCTATACGCATAATTAGTAGGAGAGGCCTACGTCCAGCAGTGGACTATCATAGGCTGATGATGGATGTATGTTTGTGTATCGAGCAACCATTTGCATTGCCCACTCGCTCAGCACGCGTTGTCCATTAGTGACCACTGTGTGGAACATTCAGTTGACTACTCATCGAAAGCGTGAGTAGAGTTGCTGCCGCGTTGGCGTGGAGTTGTCATAGTGTGCCTACGAACAAATAAAACATGAAAGCCGTACGCCATATTAAATTGCCTTTAAAAAACGGTCCTGAAGTTTAGTTGACAAGTGTCACCCCATCTTCAATGCAACACGGCAATGAATTTCAATGTCAACCTATAAAAACTTAAAACGCCACTAAAAAATAGTTGTGATTGGTCCATCAAAGTTGTGATTGGCTATATTCTATAAACATTTGTCAAAGATGTTGCGCCGAAATATGCGTACATCTTGGCACAATTAAACAACTGTTTTTGGGGGCATTTTTTAGCCGGCGTTAGACGTCCATGTTATATATGGTCGCAGTAG
>JALPQI010009581.1:0-44149 GCA_025490895.1 Thaumatotibia leucotreta
TTTCGCGATCTCAGCAAACAATTTGCGTGCGCTGGGGCCCCAAGAACCTAAAGTTTCTACGCCATGAATGAATTTCCATACAGGAATTGTATATAAAATGTGGAATTAAGTAATTTTGAAAAATAACATTCTGTCAATATAGTACGAAACGTTCTGCACATAGATGTTGGACATACGAATTATTTTTTACGGAAACTGAAACAGAAGTCTTCACTGGCTTCGATTTTTTTTAAATTGAACGATGTTCCCCATTAACGTAACGATTCACCGGCGGTTTTAGGTTCTTTTATATCCTTAAAGGTTAAAAAGGTGCCTTCGTTCAATCGCGGTAATTATTTCCTTGAAAGGACATTTCGAAGGGGCAGTTCTACAAAGAACTTTCGGAAGAGTAATTACTATTGGGAAGAAACTCTAATTCCTTAGAATGCTCTTTTAAAATTTCATTTTCCGATAGCGATCCAATAGACGTATGCATAAAAAATTGGCCCAACATTAAATACAGTGAAGATTGGATAACCTTTTCTGAAATAAGAAAGTTCTCCTTTCTATGCAGAATATTTGATTAAAGTAATGTTCATATATTTTTTACTATTCTTATATATCTGTAGTATAAATGCAATATAGGTAGTGCTTTGGCGGCGTGGTCGAGTCGCAGATGTCAAACCCCGGGGCATCCGTTCCTGAGAAGCGAGAGGTCCAGCGTGCTTGGGATGACGTAGGTTGCAAAGCTACAATGGAACGTCTCGTTGGGCTCGCCTCCGGGACGGATCGTGCAAGGCCCCTGGCGGTATCTCGGTCGGAATCAGGGGCGTGGTTACATGCCTTACCTTTTCCTAAACTGGGTACTCTGCCGGATGGTGACTCGTTGCGTGTGGCCGTCGCTCTGCGCTTGGGCTGCGATGTGTGCCATCCACATACGTGCATCTGTGGTTCCATGGTGGGTGCTGACGGGCATCATGCTTTGGGTTGCCGTCGGTGTAGTGGTAGGCATCTACGACACTATGCCCTAAACGACATTGTTCAGAGGGCACTTCGAGCAGCAGGCGTTCCATCAGTTCTTGAGCCACCGGGTCTTAGCCGCACTAATGGTAAGCGGCCGGATGGCCTAACGCTGGTGCCGTGGGAGAGGGGGCGGTGTTTGGTGTGAGATGCTACATGTGTCAACACATTCGCCGCCACCCATATCGGTCGTACATCTCGGAGCCGCTGCCGAGACTCAAGCTGCGGTGAAGCGGTAGAAGTACGCGCTCTTTGGACCCGGCTACATATTCGTGCCATTAGCGGTGGAGACAGCGGGCTGTTGGGGTAGGAATGCGAATGGGGTAGCAGTTTGTACAGGACATTGGTCGCCGGCTCAGACTAAAGGGAGAGGATTCCCGTTCTGATCCATGGCTATCCAGCGTGGAAATGCTGCCAGCGTTATGGGTACCTTTGCACCGGAAACGGCAAGGAGCGGGGTTGTAATGTGATAAGCTGTGTAATGAATGTAAATTTAACTTTAGTAATTTGTGTTAGTTCTAAGTTGTATTTTTTTTTATATGTAGTTGTTTGTATGTAGTTTCGAAAATAAATATATATTTAATATATTTTTGTACATAGATTAAATCTAACTAATCTACTTAACCTTTTAGTTTGATATTATTATGAAATGTATAACACAGTAATATATCTGTCTGTTACTAAATTATGACGCCTAAACTATAATTATAATATATAAATAATTTGATGAAACTTGTTGTGAATATAGTCCGCCTTTTGTACAATTGTATTTTTTTGTGCAATAAAGATTAAATAAAATAACATTAAATAAATATAGTGTAAGTTCCGTTAAACGATCGTTGTAAATATAAATTAGTTTTAATTTCGGAAAATTGTACAGTGCCCGGGGGAAAGCCTCAAGCAAATTCTACTCGTATGCATACAAAGACGCGGGCAACAGTTAGTTGTGAATAAATGTAATAATTCGTAATTTTCTGTAAATACTTAGTTCAATACATATTATTATTACTTATTATGGATTATTATTTTTTGAAGAGCAGAATGAAGACCGTGGCATGTGTACCGGTGACGTTTAATATTGTTATTAATTCCATTTAAGTAGTGTTAATTCTAGAACAAATTAAGTACAGGGTAGCTTAAAAGGTGTGCGATTAATGTTGGCCCTTTTTGAGTGGACCTTTTATCGTATTATAAAGGCAATGTTATGTCACAGCACCCTTCCTTGGAGTACTCGAGTTGATTTTGAGTTTAAGTGCTAAACGGTTCATTTGAATAATTTTGTTTATAAATAGGTACTGTTTTACCTAAAATGATTTTACTTCTACTTACTAATTTTGGAATATGTATCGGAAGGGATATAAAAGCTACCCAATAATTTAACGAATAAAGAAATCTTAATTTGGGATTTAAGAAAATAAATATATTGAAGGATACAAAGTATGGTAAGCTTTAATATAGTTATTAAAAATACAAACACATAGGTAATTCTGTGTTAGTAGCCTAAGCATGCATGTTTAATCCAGGAGTGTGTTTACACACCATTTTGTATGTACAAAAAACTAAACCTCGGGAGCCTTTAAGTTATATTGACGAAGGCATTTCGCTTTTTACACAACCTTTCCGGGAAGTACTTCATGCATAAAGAAACCACAAAACAACGTCAAGGCGGTAGTATGTTAATCCCGTTTGCGAAACCCAAAACGGAATGTTTTCGGACGTTCGTCAAGGGACGTCGCCTGCAACTCTCGTCCTTTGGGTCCGAGCGGCCAGAAAAACACCGTGATTGATGGTAACCCGGCCATAGGAGCATAAACAGACCGTCACGTCGCCAACAGGCTCTCAGGTGGACCCATTTTTTTGTCCCTAACCATCCCAAATACACTGGAGGAGCGTGATTGGCGCCTTGTAGATTTAGGACGGTTCGTACTGGATTAGAAGTTTTATTGAGCTTTAAATTCACCCCCGAAATGTTTTGGTCTGCTTTTATTTTGTTTGTTTTTTCTTTGATTGTGCTTACATATATTTACGATAAGAAAATAAACTTGAATATACAGGGTGTTTTTTTTTCGACCGTTCAAATTCTACGTAGTGAATGTGTAGGTCATACTGACCAACTTTTACTATGGGGACAAAGTCGAAATCGCGAAAAAAAATCAGCTGTTTCATACATTTCGGCCGGCGTAATGCCGCCAATTTGTATGAAACAGCTGATTTTTTTCGCGATTTCGACTTTGTCCCCATAGTAAAAGTTCGTCAGTATGACCCATTCACTACGTAGAATTTGAACGGTCGAAAAAAAAACACCCTGTATAGAAAATATTCGGACAATATTTTTTGACAACAGAGTAATACCTATTATCCTTTGTAACCTGTATACATTTTACTGTCCTCATAACTTTTAAATAATAAACACTTGATTTCCAATTACTGCATGTCATGTAAGAGTTATGTGTGTAAGTATTTACAAGCCATGTCACACATAATCGGAAAACGTATTAAAACAGTCACAAAGACATTAATTGAAAATAAATGAAAATAATTACTTACTCGTATCGTGTTTCCGTAACAGGCGGAATTCTCACTTACCAGTATGCGAGCTATCACATGATTATTCACCCATTATATTGTGGCTTTGTTATTCAAACCACTATATTTTGCGATCGAGTGAATACGAAGGTCTTCTGTGAACGTGGATAGGATCTGCTAGTAATTTAAACTTTCGAGAAAATATTACTGTCACAATAATTACGAATTTATTTAGCTATTGAAAATATTTGTTCTATATTTTTTCGATGTTTCCGACAGAATTTAAACAAATAAACGGAACGTAAAAACTAGGCCGGCTGATGGCAAGGGCACAGTAGCAACAGTAGTTTGAATAAAAGATTATTGTCCTTACCTGTGTTGTTACTCCTAACCTTTGATTCCCCTTAGATATCGACACTACATTTTATTTATACTGGTTTAGCTCTCCGGCCAATGTTCGATAAGCGATTTTGAATAACATCCTCACGTAGCGATGTGGAGTTGTGGAATTACTCGCTCGACAAGTAACATACAATTCCAGTATATTCTGATCTCTGTTAAATGATCGTCGGGGCAGAAACAGATGTCAAACTATAATGGACGCAGGGGTACAATTGGCGGAGCAATTTGTGCGCGGAAAGGGGTAATCTGATCCCGTCGCACAACTAGAGGCCGTCAGGTGCATGCCATTTGCATTGCATTGCAATTATGCGTATCTGCAAACTGTAGGTACATTATTGTTCATATTGTTCGCAATTAAAACCCAGGGATGAACGGGTTGTCTTATACGAATTTGGGCGTATTCACAAACCGTTGTTGAAATCACCTTGTTATTAAGATCAAGTTTAGGCTTATTCGACTCAGAATCACGAGCTCATTCGATTTTGTTAGGAGAAAAGATATGTCCCATAATTTTCATACAGTTTTCATTCCTTCCATTACGCTACCGCCTTTGAACATCTATGAAAAAACGGTATTGTAATGGAAAAAACATAATAGGACATTTTTTTCTCTTATTACAATTGAAAGAGCTCGTGATCCTGAGTAGAACAAGCCCAAACTTGTACGAATTAAATAATAAGGTGATTTCAACCGCGGTTTGTGAAAACGCCCATTTCTGGACTATAAAAGTGTACATTTAATTTTCTGCCGTGACCTGTAGCCCTTCCATGACTTGGAAAGTAAAGAATACGTTAGGTTTTACTCGATGCGTAATGCATTCTATTGCGCTGGTACTAGAATATTGGAGCGAATGCGATGGCCTGCTTTACGTATCGAGTAAAACCTACTTGCAAACCTACTTACCGATACTTGCAAAGTCATGGTACGGCTACTGCAAATGATGAACAGACTTTAAAGTCTGGTTTTTGAGTGTTATTTACTTATTTAGAATTTCGCTTGGAGAGTAAGAACGATAGTTAACGTGTATAACATAGTCAGAATATTAAACCGCTATGAAGATGTAGGTGGGAGAGATCCGGATACATAGCACCAAAAATCAATGCCTACCTATACCTAGTGAATATTGTGTGTAACTAGAATGAAAGTACATAAGTACTTATAAAATGTTAAGTATCTTGGGCACATCGAATTAGGATTATTTTGAGGTTAAGGATAAGGAACGCAATCTGCATGATTTGGAGATTATTATCATGAAGTAAATTATTTACTTAATCTAGATTTTAAAACCAAAATGTCCCGGTCTCAGGGTAAAGGGCCCACATTGTCGATGGCGCTTAGGGCGTTATGTTCGTATACGATTGAACATATTAAGTTTTTTCTGCCCTCCGTCCGGCAAACAGCACATTGCCGGCCGCTGCGCTAAACTAAGTTGCCGCCTGCCGGCTCCGTTGAGCAGAAAAATAGTATACACATCTCGGCCGTTAAACGGGAAAGCCTCGGATCACATGTTTGTCGGCCTCGGCTTTGCCTCGGCCTACAATTACATGTTATCCGAGACATCCACTCAAACGGCCTTGTCATGTAATCTACTAATTCATACAGAGCAGCCAAGACACGCAGTGGCATATTTCTTTCCACTGACGGGCAAAACATGACTGAAGTATTTACTAAAGGCTGAGCCACACCGGATGCGTGTGCATCCAACTCTCCCCATATGTAAGGTGAAATTTTATATGAGATTACCTAGTCCTAGGATTTATAATACTTACGCTAAGGCCTAGTAAGTAAGGAAGGTTCCGTGTAATATCATTCAGGTTCATGACTCCTAAACCAATATATAATCTGACAAGCAGCTCTCATATGTAGAAAAACGTAGCAAATAAAAATAAAATAGACATTTTGGTACGCCATTTCTTAAAAAAAAAGCGCGTTTTTTTTGTTGGCAAATTTGGCTTGCCTAACTATATTTTTCGCATTTCCACTGCAGTGGAACGGAAATGTCTAATAACAGGCGGCCACAGCGTCAACACCGCCTCGCCAGTGCACTAAAGACTGAATAATCAAACCGAAGCAGTCCCGAGGGCTGGGTCCATAGATTACACAATATGAGAAGACATAACAAAGTTCGCCGCTCTCGAATAGGTCTATTTAGCCACCAAAAGCGATGTCTTCAGGGAATTTACACCTGAAATCGTCTGAAATAGACGCAAAGGCCACAAGTAGTAGTAGCAACAGCGTAGGTATAGTCGACTACGAAGAGGTAATCTATTTTCTTACCATTACATTTGTCACCGCCCCAACCACAGAAAACCCCATACAGAAGTCTATGTATGTATTTGTATATGTATATATAACTTTATTGCACATAAACAAGTTTACAGAGAGTAAAAAAAAACAAAACAACAATTTTAAGAATATGTATAAAGGCGAACTTATCCCTAACAGTCTAATATTGGACATTTAGTTCGCAACGCAAGACCGCTATGAACTTTGCGATTGTTCGTTTGAGGGTGCTCACATTGACGTATAGTGATGGCGGCATGCATTATAGTTGGAACCGGTATCGGTATGGGAGATAAAATAATTATGTATGTAGGTTTACAGTATCTATGTTATCTAGAGTTACTTCAAAAACATTTTCAGTAATACGTAATTAATCTAAAATAAAAATTATCTCAACGTAAGTATACAATATGCCCTTGAGGAAGGGAAAATAATTAACAGTAGATTTCTAACCAAATTTGATGCCAAAAATGTCGTATGATGTTTGCCGGATTCCGTCTATTTTAAGAGAAAATACATAATAAGGAAAATAATAGGCAAATAATGTTTTCGCAAAAAAGAAAATATTATCTATAGAGGGTTAGCTTAAATATATGTTTTCAGTAGAGATGGCACTTTTTTTACGCGCTAATGCGAGATGTGGTTCATTTTACGTCAGGTCGAAATCTTTGGAGGGCCGTATGTACTGAAAAAACTTGTACGATATATGTGCGAAAACGAAATTCGTAACGCGTGTGGATTTAGTTAAAGCATTCCCTTCTGTCGTGCTTTAATTTACCTAAGCTCGTTGCGAACTTCATTTTTTTCGCACTTAGATAGTAATGTACAGATGGTGCATTCTTACGCGCTAGTGTCAGAAGTAGTTTTTTTTTCAACATACTTAGACCTTTAACCGATCACTACTATTTATGTTAGGTGCAACATATTTAAACACTTTTAATTAATATTATAATCATGTTACAGCGTGTATACAAAAAAAAACAATTATATTTCACAATTATAAATATTAACTGAACGATTACTTAAATATATACCTAACTAATAAGTAGGTATTACATAATTTTGTTTAAATTGTAAGTATTTTAATTTACTTAAATCTGATATTTGTTTCAAATGACATATCTGTATCCTGCTTTGAAATCTGTCCAGGCTTTTACACTGTTTAGTTTCAGTAAAACATCACAACATTTACTCTAAACCATTGGAATATTCAATTTGATTAAAAGCATCAGAGGCGCGCCCTGATCCGTCGGGGGCGATAAATCAAAACTTTGCCATTAAAACAACGGCGACCGCGACACCTCGGGATCAACTATTCCAACTTCACTTCACTCGAGTTATTGTCTTAAAAGTTGTATAACTCCAACCCTTATATAGGTAGGTACGCTGTTGGTACCTACAGTACAGTTGCCCGTAAACAGTAAATGGAGGTACGTTGGAGCAAATAATTTTCTCAAAAATAATTAATATATGTAGACAAATCTCTACGCGGCATAAATATGTACATGTAAGCAGGTGTTAGGTACATATCTACGTGGATATGATATAATAAAAAAAACTAAGCGGTAGGTATAGTAACATCCAACGCGCCCACATGCAAAATCAGCTTTAAAAGTCATTCATATTAAAGTATATGCCTCGAGTTCAAAACACCCAGCAACGACTATCTAACAATAGGATTAATTTCAATGACTTGTAAACGTCTCATGAAACAAGTGTCTGAAATTGCTCTGAGTTTGATGTATAGCACTCGCTTCTCAGGGGATAAATTTGTTCGAAAACTTGCTGAATGTGAAAAGTTTGAAGCTCACTTCAATCCATTACACGAGTGAAATATTTCTTTGTTTTCTGGATCCACTGTGGGCGACGCGACCTTACAAATCAGAAGTTTCCCATCAAGCTTGCCGCATCGTTAGGGAGATTCCTGAACTTCGCGTTACGGACAATATATCTCCTTGATGTACTCATCATTCAAATTGCATAATGGGTTTTTAAAACACTTGATTTATGGCAACGGGTCTTACCAAAAACCTTATGAGGAGACTGTATTCTGCGTGATGCGACTTGTTCCTTTCACGGCCATCGATCAATCTCTGTTTTGTAATAGAAAACGATGTGTTTGAAGCGCTATATTGGGAAGGTTTATTTAATGTGCCGTCCATCAATCACGGGCGACAGTGTATATTGGTCGGCGACACTGTACCCAGCAACATGTGATATCGATTTAACTACCTAACTTCGTATCATATTTAATTGTGTAATTGAAAACCTTCTTTACTTGGAGGCGGATTAAAGTTCATATTACAATATAATTTTCCGTAAGCGTAACCAGTTTTTATGTAACATATGTTCGTATTGAATATGTACATACCTATGTTGATCGAGGCACTAATTCGTTAACAAAAATTCAATTTCACCGTAACGGCAGCGACAATGAGTTGGATAATTGTAAAATCTGGTTGCAATATCCAATGTTTGGAATTATTGATGTTTTTGATGACTTTTTCAGCTTAGGTAACAAGTTTGTACATATGTACCTATTTCCTTTTTTGTTCGAATTCAATATGTAAAATAAAGTCGAGTTCGTGTTCATCTTCCAAGCAGTTTTCCTCCTCAGATATTTATAATGCTACTTTGTTTGTTGTTGATTCCTTAGCTTTGATTGTGTAAGCCAGAGCTATTTTATAAAAATAAAGTTGTAATAAACGCTGTTTCTTGTTTCCTGCTAACTTTCTTTTCCCGACGTACGTTCAGAACCAATCAAATGTTCCTATGTCTTGAGATATTAAATTATATAGAAAAATGAAAGAAGAATTTAAAGGAGACGAAACTGTAAAGTGTACGAATTATCTCTATAAAATTGTATCGCTGCTCACTTCAGACGTAACGAATCCATAGAGGCGACATGGTAAAGTCCATTTCAAATACGAAGGCCCGATTTCACTTAACAAAGTTATTAGGAATCAGCAATAGGATCAGTGATAACAAAAGAAACCTGGCCAGGGCCTTTTGTGGCGTGATATTTTATGCATACAACGTGTACCACACGTGCCAATTGGTAGTGGACCAATTAAATGACAAAAGTTTCGAGTGGCATCGGGCTTTCGTATATGAAATGGACTATACTTGATGTTATCCCAATAGAAGTCATCAAGGCGGCAGGAGAACATGGTGTCCAAATGTTCTATACGCTGTGTAATAAAATCTGGATGACCAGCACGTGGCCAAAAGAGTGGGTTCACACAGTTTTCGTTCCTCTACATAAGAAAGGTTCTACAAAGACATGCCGTAACTATAGACTTATTGCCTTAATATCCCATGCAAGTAAAATACTGCTGCATGTCTTGAACGAGCGACTTAAAACATTCCTCTCAAAAGAGATTGCTCCCGAGCAGGCTGGCTTCGTCAAGGGTAAAGGGACGCGCGAGCAGATCTTCACGGTGCGCCAGATTATTGAGAAAGCTCGTGAATTTAACAAACCTACGTACATCTGTTTTGTTTATTTCTCCAAAGCGTTTGACTCAGTAAAGTGGCCGATTTTGTGGAGATCTCTAATCGACATGGGTACACCAAAACACCTTGTCCACTTACTCAGGTGCCTATACGAAGATGGAACAGCATCTGTCAGAGCAGACGAAGTCTTATCGAGCCACTTCCATCCAAGCGCGGGAGTACGCCAGGGGTGCATAATCTCACCTCTGTTGTTTAACATCTACACAGAGATGATAATGCGGATTGCCCTTGAGGATTGGACGGACGGCGTAGTGATCGGTGGTAAGAGGATCTCAAATCTAAGATATGCGGACGACACAACCTTATTCGCCTCTAGTGCTCGACATATGGAAGATCTACTGCGAAAGATGGAAGCCACTAGCCTTGAATTTGGATTACGGATAAATCGCACTAAAACCAAGATGATGATCGTCGATCGTGCCAATAACAACTCGCCAGAGGTTACACATATAGGAGATTGCGAGGTCGTCCAATCGTACATCTATCTTGGGGCGTTGATAACCAACGAAGGCGGATGCGTGGATGAAATCAAGCGACGCATGGCGATCACTAGGTCTGCAATGGGGAAGATGAAAAAGATATGGGGGAACAGAAACATTACCAAAGCCACTAAGACCAGGCTCGTGTATTGCCTAATATTCCCTATATTTTTGTATGCATCGGAAACGTGGACTCTGCGGGAAAGCGAGAAGAAGAAGATAAACGCTCTAGAGATGTGGTGCTGGCGGAAAATGCTTGGAGTGTCTTGGACAGAGTTTCGCACAAATGTGTCCATACTAGAAGAACTCGACATTAAACAGCGCCTCTCATCAAAAGTACAAGCGCGTATACTAACCTTCTTCGGCCACATATCCCGGCGTGACAATAACTCCATAGAGCGTCTCGTAGTGCAGGGAAAGGTTGAAGGTACCAGAGCACGCGGAAGGTCTCCAATGAGATGGACAGACCAGATCAAGACAGCAACAAACTACCCCGTTCATGAATGTACCAGAAAGGCTGCGGTCCGTGAAGATTGGCGTCGCATCACGAAACTTGTCACTCGTCGGAACACTGATTGATGACCACGACCACTCTAGCGAGAGTGCAACGACTAAGAAGAAGATACTCGATAGTCCGTCCAAAGAGCTCTGCGATACTGTCCAAAATATCCTGCGTTATGTTCATACAGGAGAAAGTAACAGGTTGCACTTATGTGTCAGACAACGCAGCTTGTCACGATTGCTTCTTAGAGCGTTCGTACACCTGTAAGTTCTTACGTAAGTTGTAGGGACGGAACTATACTAAGGAATAAGAGGTGAATAACGCTATCTCATTCCTTAGTATAGCCTCGTCCCTATAACTTACGTAAGAACTTACAGGTGTACGGCTGGCCTAAAGGTCCAACAAAGCCGACCGACTCCGGACCTCAAGTTCGAATTTACCTATGTAATTACCCCCGTGAAGAACAGGCCGAAGTTTGCACTATGTGTTTCTGCGTACTCTTATCTGGGTACTATTTATGTCTAACTTGATATCGTTAATTTTAGTTAAATGATGATTTTATTTGTAGATGTTAATATTTTAACTTTTCTTACCAAAATCCTTAGCACATCAAGGAAGCTTGGTCCAAGAGTTAGTCTGCTTAGTAGACCCAAGCCACCTAAGAGTAAGAAACAGTTGGTGTTACCAGAGCTGATACAAAAGTACAGACTACCTACACTCTTCCACGTGACGACTTTTTGAAATAAAACGCACAGAACTGTATTTTTTTAGGGGTTTCTTCGACAATCGAGGGCGAGCAGCCAGGGGCGACCGTGGGACTAAGGTCGATTTGTGTAAGATGTCCCAAGATATTTATTATTATTATTACTGTGTATTAATTTTCTTGGTTGCTCGTCCAGAAACTCTAAATAAACATGGTCATAAGGCTCCATGAATGCGCCTACTAATCATAATATCCGTTCGTAATTTTTAAGAAAGATGTATAAACGATTTTGAAATTAATATGGAAATCATACCAATCAGGCTAAATGTTAACAAAATTAACATTTCTATGTAGAGGTGCCAGATTTTGAGTTGAGATATGCAGTATATGTCGATTTATAGGGTGAAAAAATAAAATACGCACAGATTATAAAGGGCGAAAAACATGAACTCGTGTCGATTTAAAACACTCCCTATCGGTCGTGTTTTAAAACATCGCCACTCGTTTCGAATTCAAATTCAAATTCATTTATTAATGCTATCATAACATTCATAACTTCATATAAAATATTTTATGAAGTTATGAATGTTATGATAGCATTAATAAATGAATTTGAATTATGAGAGTATTTGAATGCTATCATAACATTCATAACTTCATAAAATATTTTATATGAAGTTATGAATGTTATGATAGCATTAATAAATGAATTTGAATTTGAATTCGAAACGAGTCATGTCACATATGATACCGTGTAAGGGCACAGTAAATAATTATAACCTTAGAACTAGTCTTAACTACTACCTTATCCTAAGTACAATATTTACAGAATTATAAAATTACAAATAAAAATTAAATATTATGGTCATTGAAAAATTCTTTTAAATTATAATAACATTTATCAATTAATTTCTGTTATAATTGTCTTAAAAATAATACAGTATTCTTTTCGCCTTTTAAATCATCAAATTTAATTTATTATATATTTTTATGGTCATGGCGTGTGGACTTTCGCTATGTAATTTCATATTTGATCCTGTCACTCCAACCAAATTATTTTAATTTCGTTTTTGCACGTGTCTCGTACGACGTTTTTTAGTGCAGATGGCCCTCCGAAGTTTTGGACCTGACGTAAAATGACACACTAGAGCCTAAAAAAGGCACCATCTGTACTAAAAAAATACAATAGATGTCTTTTATTTTATTAATAGGTACTTAGGTATATTCTAAGAAATTGGAGATTACTGGCTGTTTAAGTTTTCAATTAAGTTGGTCAGTGCGTCTGGCAACTGAATATTGAATCTAACCAGGCACATTCACCTACCAGAACGCATGGTTATCGTTTTGATCGTTTTAAGTAGTTACGAGCAGACCCCGGAATTCTGGTAGCATTTTTGAGCTGTCATAGGGACTTCTCGTTTATCGACTACCGATTATACATATGTATATCGATATACATATGTTGCATATACATTGCCGTGTGGTGACGGCAGTAAGAATACATTTGTCACTACCCCAACTCTTCCTGCGGGTGTCGTAAATTAAAGTGTCACTGACCATTCTCTGAGATTGATGACGGGCAGCAGCGTCATCATAGTGGACACGTTACTGCGATCGCCAATCCGCTTGTTCAGCGTGGCAATTATAGGCATTTACCTCCTAATGCGTCTATACGCATAGTTAATAGGAGTGGCCTACGTCCAGCAGTGGACTAACATAGGCTGATGATGATATCGATATGTCGTCGGTTGACAACCAAAACTCACTAAGTAACAAATACCTACTTGAAATAGAGATCGTATCTCAGTTCGCATTCAATGCTGACATAAGAGGTTGCTAGAGTAGTGACAGTTTTTATAGTGAGTTTTGCTTGTCAGCCGACGATACATTTGAAATAATAATAGAAATTAAAATAATAATATTTTATTAATCATTATTAATATTCGTGGATTTCTTATGGCTACTATTAAACATTTTTCGCTTGAAATTGCTACGAGAATTACTATTTAACATTTTTAGCCACCGTCAACTGCTACAACTTTGCACGGAAATTCATGTTTTTTTCAAGTAACTCTTAAATTATGTGTTATCTGTACTCTTTCTTACATTGCTAAGCTAATCTAGTTCAAAATACATTAGTATCCGGGGTCAAAGTATGCCAAATACTAATAGTTTAGCTTCTAGAAACATTTAAAGTTACAGTCAAAGTTGTAGCCAAAAGCTGCAACTTTGCCTAGTGGATTATCTGTGGTAATATATGGAGAATTTAAAAATGGAAACCCTTTTTAATTTTATGGCAGTCATATCTAAGCCAAGGTGTCAGTAGAATACACTAAATACTACGCAAGTATTTTTTTTACGACATAAGCAATAGTTGTGACGTGTTCTACAGCATTTCCATACATTGTCCCAAGCATATCTAGGGTTGTGCCAAACAAAACAGACACCAATAATTTTACTACTTAAAAAAATTGCATTTTTTTATTAATTTGCTAATTTTCAGTATTGTAAGGGTTGAAATAACAAATAGTTAATAGTAGCTAAAGACTTAATTAATAAAACTATTTTTTTTTTCATATTTTTTTATATAATAAATATAGTGTCAACCCTAGACCAGGCAATTTTGGGACATGTACATTCTAAGAAACCTTTCCCAACATTGCCCGTCGTCATTCTGGCCTTAAAAGAGTTTATTTACGTGAAAAACTTCATAAAGCACCGCAAAGAGCATATTTACTTACCATATGAGTACTCCACAAGTGGCTATAACAGATATTTTCGCACTTATAATAAAAGTTTTGAGCACATCGAAAAAACACTTGGTTGCTTTCTAAGCGTTAACACCGACTGAGTTTAAAAGTAGCTGTGCTGTCAGGAAAAAATATGTTGAAATGGGTTGCCAGATAAATTCTACAAATTTTACTATTTATAGAAGAAAAGAATATGTAACAGTTTGGTAGAAAAGTAGGTTTTTGTAAAATGGGCAAAATTGTAGCAGGTTGGCAAAGTTACAGCAGTCGACGGCACTCAAAAATTATCTAAACGAGAACGCTCATGAGCGATGAGACCGCCTATTATTAACTTCTACTTGTAATTATAATTATTATTTTACATTGTATTCTGTAATATCGATATACATATGTATAATCGGTAGTCGATAAATGAGAAGTCTCTATGACTGCTCAAAATGCTACCAGAATTCCGGGGCCTGGTTACTAGTATACCAAAAATATAAAATAGACAAAGTATAAATATATGTATAATATAATAACGTACCGGAAGGCGCAGCGTGTGTAGGCCCCTTACAAGGTGGACTGATGACCTGGTGAAGGTCGACGGAGTCCGCTGGATGCGGGTGGAACAGGACCGGTCATTGTGGCAATCTTTGGGGGAAGCCTATGTTCAGCAGTGGACGTTTTTCGGCTGATATGATGATGATGATAATGTATAATACTCCTACCTACAACATACCTACTCATTACACCTAATAATAGCGCTAAGTAATAATTTTACTAATTTTCTCGTTTCTCAGTTACTTTATACTAATTCTTGTCAGTCCCTTCCCAGAACTTGTTGTCTAAATTTAGACTAACATAAGTAATTAAAGCTGTTCCTTATCCTCATTATTCAGAAACCAATAGAGCACTCCACGAAAACAACAACTACTGAGGTACTTTGCCTACTTCGGGATACCGAGTTCCAAACTACAAATACTTGATCTTTGAACGGCCTAGTCCGTTATCATACAGGGGGAATAGCTGTTTAGTACGGTCAAACTTTACATTAATCTCGCAAAGCATGCAGTATAAAAAAATTTGCAAGGACACAATTTCTGCTTAAAATAATAATTGGGTTAGTTACACAGGGTGATCAATCCATATCGGTCAGTATGGAGGTTTTGGAAACCATAACAGATAGCGAATTTCGTCTTAGAAGCTATGACTTTGATTTTAGTAAAAAAGAAAAACTGCAATCATGCACTTACAAAAATACGTGTAGGTACTCGCATACTCGGACCAAAAATCGAACCTGGATTTAAAAAAAAAAAAATGTTACTTTCCTTTGAATGTCGGTTGGTTAGCTCTTAAATATGATGTCTAAAACTTAATGAAATGTATTGTTTTTAAACAAAGAAAATTTATTTTTCAATACCTACTTCATTGCCCCCAACGGCCCTTTGACTTCTTATGGGGAAGTTGTAAATTATAAGAGATATCAAAATCTGTTCTTAGGAACCATGGCTTCGATTTTAGATTTAATAATAATGGCATATTTGTTTAGATCCTGTCCATGTGGCCAAATAGAAACAAATAATATTGACGTAAGTAACCAAAGTAGGTATGGTAATATTCACGTTTCACGGAAGATCTAAACGTACGAAAATACACTTGCGAAATCTTATAACAAAATGCATCGAGGTTCTAGTCAACTTCAACAGACGTCTGTGAAGTTCTCGATATCTATTTGGAACTTCGCAGACCGGATATATTTTACATCGAACTAAAAATACGTGTTTCCGACACATTGTTCAAAGTTCAAACTAAACAAATAACGGATTGCCAACTTTGTAAATACTTATGCAGCCGCTGAGGGTTGCTTTCTTAAGAAGAAACATACCAATGCGATAAGAACAACAGTGTATAAACTCAATAATCAAAGTTTATTTACAACTGTAATCATTTCTCCTAATTACCTAAATTTAAGGCTATGTTTTTGACCTTCGTTTAAGAAAATGTTTGAATGCATTCAACAAATATACATGTTACAAACATTATCAGTCCAATTACCGATATTGAAAGAAAAAACATGGATATAGTCGAGTTTTTTAAAGTAGGCCGAATCGGCCAATAGAGTTTAGAGGTATCCCTATCCTCTGCAGCCGAAGGGTGGTCGGCGGCATAACACACTGACCTTTTATGCCGCTGGGTAAATCTTTCGGCACCCACGGTCTCTTTGTGGTCGCCTCGGGAGGGTCCGCCACTATTCATGATGGAAACCGAGGAGGAAGGCGCGCCCGTACATCTGGCGTGCCCAGCGTGGATGGTCTTCGGACATCCGTGAAGGAGCTGCTCGCATTTATACCTTTACGTATCGTCCCTCAGGCCCCAGGAAGCCCATAATGGAGGGTTATGTGGGACTCATTCGCTCTTTGGCCCACTCCTAGTGACTCGACTAAACCTCACGCCAGTCCACTTTACCGTTTACGAAGACGACATGGGATCGCGAGTGTGTCACCATGACGCCCTTCGACGGCCTCGGCTACTGCCAAGATGCCGCATTACCCTGCATGCATGCGTGAGGCCATGGAATGCGGATCCCATACCCGCCGGTCGTCAACTCGTCATACAACCTACCTAGAATATTACAAGTATCACAACTGTTGATTTGATCTCATTACCTCATGGTAAGAGATCATCCTCTTAGATGCGATTTAGTTTAGGTTTGGCTTGTCAGTGGTTGGCAAATATACTAATAGGACTGACACATTCAGAGTCAGTTTAGGTCCTAAACTGAATCGCATTGGTAGATCACGGTAGCTCCCCAAGAGACAATACCTGAGCCTACCTCATCATCTAGAGCATGATATAAGCGGGGTTGCATCAAATGTATTTTTATTTCTGGCTGCATTGTCTTGATACTGCATATTGATCTTAGCTCTGGGACCATATAGCTCAAAAATGCCCCCAGAAACGATTGTTCAATTGTGCCAAGATGGACAGGATATAGTGTTTTACTTAACACCACGCATATTTCGGCGCAACATCTTTGACAGATGCTTATAGAATATCGCCAATCAAAACTTTGATGGACCAATCACAACTTTTTTAAATGGCGGTTTAAGGTTTTATAGGTTGACATTGAAATTCATTGCCGTGATGCATTGGCAATGAACACATAGCAACAGGTGACATTTGGCAACTAAAATTCAGGACCGTTTTTGAAAGGTAATTTGGTATGGCGTGCGGCTTCTATGTTTTATTTGTTCGTAGTCTTAGCTACAGCCTCACCCTTATATGCTCAAATTGTTTTTCTGTTTCTGTTTGTCATTAGGCAACTCGTATACTAGACAACCAATTAACGTTTTTGATGGTGGAAAGATTAGACAGAACATCGGCAGCGGTATGATTTACGGTGAACGCTGGACTAACGACGCGCCACTGGCGTGTGACGTGTTTCGGACACGATTATTAATTGGCATTGCCGGCAGGTCAATTCTCTGAAGATTTGATATATTGGCATACGCCTAGAGTAGTATTAGAATCCGATCATGATTACGTGCAAATGACTTATTAGACTGGTAACAGATTTATTCATAAATTAGTCATAACATCGGCAGCAGAGAGCTATTCCTGTATATTTAATAAAATCATTTTCGAGCTAGTGTGACGGAAATAGTACAGTACAGCCCTGGCGGTGAATGCATAAATGCACTCGTGGATAGGTGGTGCTTGGGTCCCGAACCGTAGATGAGGGTCATAAAATATGTGATGTCATGTAGGAATTACCAATAAAATTGTGGGTTGTCTTAATTTTTATGTCTTACTTCATCTAGGAAGTATAACTTTCTCTCAGAAAATCCCACTTATCTTCGACCAAGAGTGACAAACATATTAAAACTTTATTACTGAAAAATATTAACTTTGGAGTTTCTTTACATTTACTGAAGTAAGCCTAACTTGTTAAGCTTAAATCATTAAATTTAGTTAGTTTAAGGCAAAATAAACTTTTATTTCATCGTAATGTATTCAGTAACTTACCTACGTACTTTACCTTGTTAAGAGTATTAACAAGTTGAAAAGTCCTATTCTCTTGACTCGGTAAATTCAATTTTATAAATAATGCCTTGAAACAATGACACTGAGTTCTTATAGTAGCGGCATCGTAAGAAGTCGTTTTTGACAGCTCACAATAGTGTTGTGAAACGCTCGATTTTACCGTCGTAAAATTTTCAGTCAAGTGCGAAAGGGCGTTAGATCTGGTACTTGCCATTGAAAAAGTTTAATTAAAAAAGTGTTAGGTAATCCGAATTAAAAAAGTGTTTGGTAATCTTACTTAGAATCATTAGTAGTGGTAAATAACGTAGTGGTATATAAATTATTATTCTACGAAAAATAAAATTATACGTGATTTTATAATTGAATTTGTAATTATTATGTGCTTACTATTATTTTAACAATAAATTAACGATAAATTTAACAATAAATTAAGTCAACGACGATTAGGTGGCATCTGGTTCGTGGAGCAAGAGAGCAACTTTCACTTTGGAGGCAACCAAGAAATCGCGAAAAATCTTCTATTTATTGATTAATAGTCTGTGCAGAATGAGATAAAGGGCCACAGAAAGGGGAACTAATATGATTTTAAAATGGCAACTGATCGTAATATAAATCAAGCTCGGGCAAATTTGAAGGGAAAGACAAAAATAACATTTTTCTCATTCTGAACAGACTGGGATTTTAACATAATTTTAATCTTTTATTTATTTTTATGATGTAACTAGTAAGTGATTTGGTGTAAATACTAGCTTATGTGAATAAATACATTGAATCGAATAACAATTATGACATTTATCTGGTTGTCAAGTTCCACACAGTCTGTAAAGCCGCGTATCCACCGGGCACACGGGCTCGCGAGGACCTGTCGAAACCATGACAAACTTTTAGAAAATATGTGCGTACCTACTATTATAGCAATTATTCGTACCTCCATAAAAAAAGGTTTACTTATTTATTTCGATTGACGTATCGGTAAATTGCAGCAACAGCAGTAACATCACTATTCCGTTCAGGCAACAATGAAGTTTGACATTTGCTCCATTATACCAACTGTCAAATTTTTACAGAACTTCATGTGCAAACAAACGTCAAAAACGACTTCTTACGATGCCTCTACTGTAGAATAACCTGCAGCTTCAGCGAAAATGACTACCTATTTCTACGAGAAAACGGCCATTAAACGAGTCACTTTTATAATCAATTTTACATAGATCTTAATGGCTCTCGGATAGGACCTTCGCGCGCTGTTCTAATAATGCAGGCTAGTAGTACAAACCAGTAGGTATACCTACTGAACCCGACAATCACAACTCTGTCAGTCCCTTAATGTGATTAAATGTATGGAAAATAGACAATCGGCAAGCCCACCCGTTTCCCAAGCGTGTTCGCGAACACTACTCGAGGAGGGACCCGCCCCTAACGGGAAAGTTTTGATTTAGTGCTTATAGCTGTCCCAGTCGGCTGAGAGTCCTCTTTAAAGTTTTAGTCGTGTAATAGAATAAAACTGTTCGAACAAAGCTCGCGCTCAGGCATTCATACTCGGTTCGGCAAAGCATTATGGTAATACTCGAACTTATTGCTCGACGCTCGCGACATAAAAATATAATGTTGCCCGTTTGAATATTCTAAACCGGGCTGAAGTGCTGAACGAGCGATTTGCAACGTTCAGTGCTCACCGCCTAGACGCCCCCATAAGGGAATTGCAGTCAGCACTTCTGAAATTCTTTTCATACCTTACTTCGCTTACGTAACATTGTTCTTCGAACATTATGCAGCTTGAATTTTTTGAAACAAACTTTTTCCTGGGTCGGCCATTGTTGCCCAAAGACTTTAATAGTAGCCATAAAGTTGTGTTGATAAGGTAGTCAACTGTCATAGCGTTTTATTCGTTTGAGATAAAATCTGCTTTGTTAGGCTCTCATTTCAGAAGCATTTAAATGGCGTTGTTTTATTTTCGTTTCAATTGCGTACTTTTCTTTCGGTTGGATATTCTTATCAGAAAGGACACCGATAGATATAATTATAATGATATTAAGTCAGATTTAAATTCGCTGAACGGTTGTATCTAAATACCTCCATATATGTACATAATTACAAATGCCTCATTAGGAACTTAAAAACAATAGATATGTTTAATGTAAGACTTAAAGTTGCTCTGTAAATGTATAATAATTACAATGTAACACGTCACGCTAAATATTACCTAAAAAACACCTAAAAAGGCGTATTTACTAAGTTCAAACTGCATCGAGTTCGACTAGACTCGATCTGCGGCAATCACAAGCCGAACATTCATCAAGCGCCGCCGTCGGTCGGCAAAGCCTTTTCGCGTCAGAACTTAGGTAGCGCTGTAGCTTGGCTTCGGCAGACGACTGGTCCTAATCGCCCCTAATACTCGCCTCACCCCGCCCGCGGCCGCCCACCGCACTACGCTGAGTATACTTGCACTGCTGAGGAGCCGAATACTTTTATATCATGTTTTTCTTTTAGTATTTATTTATTTTTCTCTTTGTTGCGTATCGTGGCATCACCAAATGGGCATTCGGGCTAGCACTACGCTGAGTGGGTTTTTTAACTATCTTTATTTTAAAAACTGTACAATTTACATACATAAATTAAATCTAACTAACCTAACCCATAACTATATCTAAGATTGGCCCTTGGGGCATTGTACCGAGGATGCTGGCGGCATTTTCACGCTGTATCGCAATACTGAAGGCCGAGTGTAGGTAATAACTTATAAAAAACGTTTCGATCGCGTTTACATTTTCATCGTGATTTGTATGTAAAGACGATGAAAAATGTAAACGCGATCGAGACGTTTTTTTAAGTTATTACACTCGGCCTTCTGATGCGTTGTGCAAGGAAGTCGCCAGCTCTTCGGTCTTTCGGTGCTTAGACAAGTTGCCAATCGCTAGCGCTTCATCGTGAACGAAAGGCAGCTGTCTTTGTCGCACTAATATGAAAGAGTGACAGAGAGGGAAAGCTACGATACGCTACTAAGCGTTAGCGATTGGCAACTTGGCTAAGCATCCACCAGACGTTTAGCGATCTGAGCAAACAAATTGCGTGCGCTTGGGCCCCAGCTCAGCTGGGTCCATTTCGTGATTTACCAACTTTTCTCTGTTGATATGTTATTTATATTATCTTGTCTTGTGTGTCATGAATAAATTATTATTATCAATTTATTTATTTAGAATATTGGCGAAAAAAATATGTTTATGTTGAGAGCAAAATATTCATTCAAACAATTATTAGGTACAAACCTACACATAGCTGTGGATGAGATTGAACAGACTATAGATGAATTTATTAAAATGCTGCACTAGTATCAGTTTTAAAAGCATGCTTCTGTATTTCGAATTAATTTCATTTCGATTGAAGATAACTGTGCAATGACAGAATTATCTACATGTAATTACAGCTTATTTATTTTTTTCTTTTCTGAACCTCTTTCCGCTTTTTTGTAGCAAATGTATTATTCGTGGGAAGCTGAGAGTGATAAACTATCACTTTTATGTAACGAAAGATGATATCGATTGCATTTAGGTTTTTCATCTTGTGCTCAAGTCGGCAATGCTTGAAGCAGTTAAGATAAAATTTCGTTAAATAAAACATAAGTGTATTAACATGCCACGCATTCGTATGCATTGTACACTGTTCTATAAAACATCCCGCTTACTTAGTAACGCCACTCTTACTTAAACTATCCTTACTCCGGCGCCATCAGTTCGTGCCTACACATACAGTCAAGGGCAAAAATATGTATACACTTTTGCACCTTATTATTACGGAAGAAGATAAAATAGTGTATACATACATATGCCCTTGACTGTACACGGCACCTGTAAATATTTAATACTGGTAGTGAACACTGTTTCCGAACCTTTGACATTGATATTGATAAATGTATGTATGTATAACATTTCGGATGTGTCACTAGGTGAATATAATTGCCGACAGAGTTGGCCAAAATTTTCTTTTTACAAATAACCGGGTCGATATCAAAATCATCTTTTATTTAAGTAACTAAATAATCCTACATTTGTTCTTATGAATTGATTTAGATGAATGAATTATTAACTAAATAAATTATTTGACGTTTGAAAAAAAAGATTAATAAAATTATCTTTACTTAATGAACATTTTCAGTATGACAGTTTGACCTGACGTTTTAGCTGAGCTTGCTTCAAGAACAAACAAGGCCCGTTATCTTTATCTAGATAATTTATCTAAATAAAAGAATTGACAACTAAAATATTTGCAATTGAATTATCTTCAAACAAATTTATTTGAGATGATTTTATTTAAAATATTATCGTAATAATAGTTGCCAATTTCTAAGAATGAACTTTTGACAGTTATAGATTGATCCTTATTAACATGAGGGTTAGACTCATCATAGTCTTAAGGTCAAATGTTCATTCTTAGAAATATGCAAATATAAATATTCGCTGTCCTTATATTACAAGGTTCTATGTTCTACTTTCATCAACCTGAAATATGAACATTGTCACACTGACATTTAGTCGAGATTACCCTGAAAATGTTACATAGAACCGTGAAATATTGGGGTAGCGTACCAGGGACCTACATAGATTATATGTAGTGAGGTACTTGACAATTGTATCGGAATGATTAATAATAGGTACCTTTATGAAAAATTGCCAAATAACTATTCGCAAAATTGGATGTACCATAAACGGATTGTTGAGCCTGGCAATGTTCTCAACAATAGCAGTGACTACGTTTGATATATGATATGGCTACATTATGAATAATGGGAAGTGGTTTAATTATCCCAGTTCGTGGCTGTACAATTGTATTGGGATTGACCTTGTGACATTTCATGGCACTTTGTCGAATTTCTATAATTGTAAAGTAAAACCAAATGTGAGTGAGTTTAGTGAAAGTCCCACTTTGTCGTTTGCCATAAAGCCACTTTGTCAGTTTATTCATATGAAGATACAAGGAAACAAAGTGCGACGAAGGAAAGAAAGGCGACAAAGTGGGACTTTTTACTAAAAACTAACACAAATATTGAATACACGTGCGCGGTTTCACCAATCGTCACTTCATAATACATTGGAGGGTTTGAGGAAAGTTATAAGATTACCGTTCGATTAATAATGGGCTTTATAACTATTTTTAAAAGTAATACTTGACAGTAGTTTTAAGTTTCGGCATTGAACATGTTTAAGGATAAAGTGTACAAAATGCCAATATGGGAAATTGTATATTGACAATTCTGAATTTGAATGGTTCGAAACAATGAGGTCTGCTCAGAGGCGTGTTTACTAAAATACAAACAGTTTTGAGAAGTGATGACTACAGACATAAAAACAAATAATCAGCGTTAGAAGTAGGTATAGCATCTCAACAGTAACTACGAGTATATAGGCATTATAACAATGACATAGGTACCTACCTACTTTAATCTCTTAACAACACCCGGATATCGTAACAGAGAAGACACTTAAATAAAAGCCAAGTCTTGCACGAAAAGTGAGTAGATCACGTAGAAACTTCTAATAGTTTAGCGACACATTATTGAAAAGTTTTGTTGTTTAAATAGAGATTTACAAGTTGCTAGTCTCGCGACAAGCTCAGAGTCAATAGCGGCTCGTTAAAACTTGCCTTACAGTGCAATCACTCCAAAACTCTTTGGAGTTTGTGTCCATTTGAAAAGACGACACGAAAGGGGAACTATACTGAAACTTTATTATTTATAATATTTTTTTTATTAGGACAAAATATACAATTAAAACTATAATATTTTAAAATTACATTATAAATAAAAATACAGTGTGTCTCTACGATACGGGCTTTTATCGAAACCAAGGAATGCGGTGCAGTTTTCTAGCCAAACCGTGAACATTATTCGATTCAAAATGCTAATTTTAAAAGTAATTAACTTTCTAAGAAAAGTTAATCGAGAAGCAATGTACTTCAAAATGGATCGTTAATTTACACTTGACAATGACAGATGGCAGCCACTCACAACTAAGCAGTACACGCGTTACATTGATCGTTCGGAGGAAATAAAATTAATTGTACGGTCAATTTAATTATTTGTCAAATGTTAATACTTGAAAACGATTGCTAGTAATGTGTATTATTACCCATTTTCGTAAAAGTCCGGGTCATAGACACACACTGTATACAACTAAATTAAATCTAATAACGGACCCGCGGCATGGTACCAATGATGCTGGCAGCATTACCCCGCTGTATCGCGAGGCTGATCTGTTGAGCGAGGTAGCTGCTAGCGCTTTGGTCTCCTGTGGTGTCTTTGAGCCCCTTTGAAATTTCTTTAAAGAGACTCAAAGCACCAGAGCCGCACGGAACCAGGGTCTCGACTCGACGGCGAATGGGATAGAATTATAGTTAGCGCCGAGATCACTGTATTTTCCTACCTTGGCACTTTCGGCCGCCTCTGCTGCTGCTGCTGTCCTTATGGACGTCCAGTGAAGAAAATTAATTAATTGCTGATAAAAAGTGGCCCCTTGGTAGCTAATCTCCAATTTTGAGATGATTTTTAAAATAAATTGATGTTATCACTTGGTTTCAGTCAGTCTCTGATAAATCCAAACATGCCCAAGAACATGTTCAGTATAATTTTTTGAGTAACTTATTTGATTACCTACTAAAAATATTGCGTCGCATATTAAAATTTCACTCCGTTAAAATTTTACCTTCAAATGAAATCAGAAAAAATATGCGTACAAATATTATTATTGTTATTTGTCAAATATTAATCTTTATGTGTATTTTTTCATCGGTCTTCAGTTTCAGAACAAATTAAATCTGGCTAATCTAACCTATATTTAGATTGCCAAGGGCCAATATTAGTATTGGCCCTTGTGGCATTGTACCGAGGATGCTGGCGGCACTTCCTCGCTGCATTGCAATACTTATGCGTTGTTACGAGGAAGGTGCCAATTCTTCGGTGTATTCAATTCGATCTGATATGCAAGCAACGTAATGCCCTGGCCACGACATTGGTCTAAGGCGACCAGCGGCGAGCGAATCCATGAGTTGGAGCGGGATGCCGATATAGGTACGAGAGGGAGCACCATACGTTTTCCGCTAAGCCGGTCGCCTTAGACCGATGTCGTGGCCGCGGCGTAAGAGACACCTAAAAGTCTTAAATATCTGTGAGATTCTTATTCATTGTATTTTATCTGCAGTAAATCTTAAAGCTATATGAATGAACCAGCAAATTGATAGCCGGTTTCTGCTTTTAAAATCGTATCTTCTAAAGTCAACTGCTTTGTAAATATTGCTAAAACTTCAGATAAGTATTTTGAACATACTTATACCTGAATTAGTATTTCTTTAGTGTTCACATTATCTTGCTCATGTTTTTTTAATCAGTCGAGTCGTGATCATTTGTAATATTTTTTCATATTCTGTCTATAGTGTTTAAAGGTATCAATGATTTTTAACGAACTTCAAAAAAGGATGAGATTTTTATTAGTTTGTTTTACCTCAGAACTTCCGACTGGGTGGACCGATTTTGATGATTCTTTTTTTATTTGGAAGCTGATGTTTACCGATTGGTCCCATTTAGGTTCAGTTCTGATAATGGCATCCATGAGAAAACCATATAAGTCTCAAATTTTCATTAAGCGTGTGCATGACAAATGGACCGATTTCGATAATTATTTCTTAATCGACTTCAGAACAAACCAAGATGGTTCCGTTGGCACTAAGTCGGGTCTGATGAAAGGATCCTAATGTCTCCAAGATCCCGTTTCGTTTTTTTAGGGTTCCGTAGCCAAAATGGCAAAAACGGAACCCTTATAGATTCGTCATGTCCGTCTGTCCGTCTGTCACAGCCGATTTACTCGGAAACTATAAATGCTACAGTAACGAAATTTGGTAAGGATATGTGTTGTATGAACCGCTACAGGATTATGATACTAAATTGTAAAAAAAACCATTGGGGTGGGGGCCCTCCATACATGTAACTGAGGGATAGAACATTTTTTTTAGTTGTATATAAGCGTGTGGGGTGTTAATAGAAAGGTCTTTGAAAATGATATCAAGGTTTATAAATCTCATATTTATTTAAGCAAATCGTTTTCGAGATATCAGCTCTCAAAGTCTGAAAAATGTGTCCCCCCCCCTCTATTTTTTAAACTACGCAATATAAAATTCTAAAAAAAATATATGTTATGCACATTAATAAACTCTATCAACGATTTTTGGTTTGATTAAATTATCTTATATAGTTTTTGAGGTAGGTTGATTTAACTGTATTTTTTTAATAATAAATTGATAATGGTACGGAACCCTTAGCGCGCGAGTCCGACTCGCACTTGGCCGGTTTTTTGTAGTTTTAATTTGGTGATTAATAAATGAAAATGATTTTTATAGACATTAAATTATAATTATATGAGCAAGCGAATGCTGAATGTATTACACTCAGCATTCGCTTGCTCATTGCTCGTATGAGAAGATACAAAATTGTTAACGAAACATCTCTTACGTCATTTGTTTGAAGTTGGAATCTATTGTTACTAAGGTTTAGTGACAATTTTTTTGAAATTGACCAGGTACGGAGTTACTGTCTGTCTTAGTGTCACATTGTGAACTATTTTGGCAGCTAACTTGGTATACTTACGTTATCGATTCGGAATTCGCATAAGTTATAATATAAACTAGGCCAAAGCGCACGCATAGCATATGATATTTTTGAAAAAATCAAAATTATCCGCCATATAATATATGAGGGCTAACCGCGGCTATATAATCAGTCTTGTTAAAAGTGCGGACTACGAAAAAGCTATAGATGCACATTTAACTAGAGCTACTTATATATTATAGTAATAGTACATTGTGCATCAAGGGAGGTAAGTACGGAATTACTAACGAGAGTGTTAGAAGGCTAGGCTTTTATGACTCGAGTTAGTATTCCGCTTACCGACCGTGATGCATACAATGTTTTTCATCACACTTGCCCACAAAAAAAAATAGTTTTAAGACATAATATTATTAAATGACGTACTAACATTTCTATTACTCCCTAGGGAATTTCACTTTTAATTCTATTACCCCCGCTGCGCACGCAAGCAATGGCGCGCTTAGACAGCAAGTGTGATGAAAAGAATATTTTATATGCATTACCTGAAGGAAAATGTAACGAAGAATATCAATCTTCTTTTATCTCTGAAGTTTGCCAAGGAATATATCGACGGCCCCTACGTAAGTTGTCGTAACTTGAAATTTGGGATTTTTTTTTTATTTCATAAAACATCATGTCTTTTAGCAATGTTTCAGTTCCACGAAGAAAAAATTAAAAAAACCTATTACAAATAGGCTTTTGACACCCGAAAACTATCGTAACTTAAAAAAGCACCGTCGTATACTGTAGTAAGTGTACTTACGACAGTTAAAACGGGGCGGCCACCCACGCTCGCGCAGCGTAAGTGCCAGTTACGATTTTGTACGCGGTGGAGCAGAGGTTTTTCGTGAGTGATCATTTTTTATCAAGAACTAACAACTAGATGAGACAAAAATAAATAAACGATACATTTTATTCGATAAAAGTAAGACACTGCATCGGGAACAAACTCAAACTATGTGCAAGGCCAAAATTAATTTTCGAAACTACCGTTGGAGTTAAAAGAAAAGGTGGTCCGAAATGAAATAAAAGACGCTTCAGAAATAAAATTGATTTAAGACCACTAAGCAAAGTTGGCAATCTATTGGATTTCACTCAGAGATCAGGAGCGAATTAGTTAGTATGGATTTTGATTTTTTTTTATAAAACCGGTGAATACTGTAGTATGTTATCACTTACCACAACTTACTTCGGAGTTTAAGATCGGTGTTTTGTCTTAAGTCTAACATACTACTATTTATGTCGGATTTTATTTATTTTTTTGTGTTGTATGTGTACTTGAGACATTTTTCGTCGGAAATTGTTTTTAAATTTCTATTGTAAGTGATATTTAAGACAGTATGCGCCGGATCAAATACAGAGTTACTACAATTTACAATTACAATGTTGGCGTATTTCAATAATTTCTGCTCATTATACAGGTTCGCCGCTTCCTTATGAACCAAACGATAAAGAAATGCAGAATTCATTGTTTTAAAACGGCATTTATTTGTGAAAGTGTCGAAGACAAAACAAATATATCACTTTCATTATTAAATACTGCAGCAGCTGGTGGGTTCAGTTACGAGTATTTAGTCATCAGACATCAGTGAAATCATCGTCTGCAGATCGCCGATTTGACTGATGACTGAATGAAATCGCCAACAGCTGCTGTACCTATCTAATCATGAAAGCGATATAACTGTTTTTTAGATTACAATTACGTTGAAAAACACTTAATATTGATCTCATATGAATCATATGATGTAGTTCAAGCTGAAGGCAATTTTGTTAACTGATTTTTTTATGTCTTTGCACTGCCATATCTATGATTATAATTTCTGAATTACGTTTCTAATACTGAATGACAGACTGTTTTTATGTACTGACTAAATGCACAAAATTATAATTTAACGGTTAAACTCGGTAAATGGTGGTCTTGCGCCGGCACCTGATGTCATGTCCGACTGCAGGTTTGTGTCACCGAACAATAGGTAACAGATGATAAGCACACGAAGTTATTGTGTGCACAAAACAATCATTATTAGCTCGGAGATTACCGGCTTCCATGCTGTTGGCTCAGTCCAGTCCCCATCCCGATTGAAATTATTATTAATCGCTTTGTATATCTTCCGTGGCAGATAGCATCTTTACCGTACCAGCATCCTAGCTTTATCAAAGCGTTTAAGAAATGCGATGCCTGTATCGTATGCGTCCACCACAGCCGAGTTGTCTATCTCCCTGTCCTTGACGCTCCGTATGTGCTCCGAGTCTAGACTCATTACGTCGTTCCTTACAGAAGTCGTACGTTATCTCATAAACACCCGAGCTGCCAAGTGAATTTCCGTCTTTTGAAGAGCATAAGAAATACTTATATTGGTATGAGAACGCAAAATGGTCTTAATGCTAAACCTACGGCGTAATAAGCGTCCAATTTCGTTTGTCACTAAGGAGTGATATTCCACCAGTATTCTTGCCTCATATTAAAGGAATATGAGGCAAGAATACTGGTGCTCTCTCTACTATGTCGTGATGTCGAAACGTCCCTGAGCTCCTTGTACGCTGACTTCGTCACCAACCATATCTGTTCCTCTCCAAGCGCGTCTGACATGTTGCAACATTTGTAATAATTTATATAACGGGAGGTAATAGGAGATACCTGTGTCCAGCAGTGGACTGAAATAGGCGAATGATGTGATGTGAATAAACAATATGAACTCATTTCGCATGTATTGTGAATCACAGAACCGCGAGAAAAGGTTTGCTAGATAATGGTATAAGCCAGTTAGCAGGTAGCTTTTCTGTAGACTGTAGATTTTTTGTGACAGACGATCATTCTGGCCTAGTATTACTAACCCATCAAGATAACGAAATGTGCCATCCACCTCGATCATCGGTTAGTAATACATCAACAATTCTATCAGGAATTACAGCAAAAACGTCATCCACATTTCGTAACCAGCATCTCGGCCTATTCGGACAACTGTCGAGTGCCCTCTGCTCAAGTTTATCCATGAAAATATTGACCAGTACCAGAACTACAACATTATACCTACTTAAGAGAACTCTTTGCATTAATCTGCAAATAATACTCACCTCGCCAAACGAAATAGCAACTATTCAGGAAATGTTCGATGAATTCCATGTACACAGTAGGTAAGTCGTTACGAGCTACAATATCTTTAGTTATTTTATGGGTAGAACAACTTTTTTCTGTCTGTTATTGCCAGGGTTAGGGTCGCCTGAGTTACGCTGGTTTTATGCAAAATTATGACACTTAAATTATGCAAACATGCATGTAGTACATGTTTGTAGGTGGCCCATTAAGGAACGGAATTACCAACACCAGAAAAATGCATGTTTGCATAGTTCTAATAGCATAATCTTCCATAAAACCAGCTTGACTCCGGCGACCATAATCATGGCAATAACATACAGAAAAAAGTTGATACACCCTTATAGTTTCCAGACTCGCAAACGATGAAGCTACATCAAACTCAACTACATAATCTCGTTTTCATTCAATACGACATTTTCCAGAAAATGTCCAAAAATACTGTACCCTGATCTATTTTTCATAATAAAACATACAAAAAAACTATTCACCTGCTTAATTTTCTCAAAGTATTCCATCAGGGTTCCATAAAAATACTATTTAATTGTTTGATAAATGGCATAATATAGTAACTAACAAAAAGTTTTTATAACGTTTCCGCCAAATAATGTAGTAAATAACAGATACGACGAAACTTACACGCATAATTCCGACGTATCTCGTAGTATGTATAACTTACGATCAAAGACCATTTATGACCACCAGCGTAAAGTGAAGTTAGTAATACATACCACAATTTTTTGATTCTTTTCTCCGTCATATACTGTCGTAAGTGCAATTCCGGCAAAACTATGAAATATATCAGAAAAGTAATTATATCACTATAAAGACAGTATTTTAATTAATGTTTATGCCAATTTTCAAAGTAATCCGTTGAACTATGTGACCACCATACACATTACAAAGTTTAAAGTGCTCTCCTGTAAACTTGCCATTTTCAACTTACGACAACTTACGTAGGGGCCGTCGATATATGAATGTATGAATATTACAGGAAAAACGGAATCATATATCTTTATTGCAATCTTTTACCAACAAAACAAATTGATATAATTAAAATCGATAATTGCTTGATATGTTTCGATCCATTTAGATGAGTACCTACACGTCGGGTTTTGGTCACTGGTACTCCATGATGGTACCCGTTTCGCTAACTATTTAAATTTTTCAGTACCTATTGCACTATTTTACGAAATACGAAAATGAAACACAATGTACCGTTTGTTGTTTGTTTATTTGTACGGAATATAAATTAGCATATTTTAATTGATATATCTTTTAATTGTATCATATGCCACCGCAACGACTGCAATAATTTATATAAATAAAATTATCGGCGAAGGTCTTTTACTCGTTTCATGTATTCACGCCATAAAATCCTGTTTGATTTCATCAAAACGAATGAAATGCTTATTAATATAGCTGTTAGCATTAACAGAGCTACCATGACCTTCGTGCTCCATACTAATATAACTGGACTAAACCGTGCCACAAAAACTGGAAAATACATAAGAAAACCAGTTATAAAAAATGCTAATGTGGAAAAGACTACTATTCGGCAGGTTTGTTTCTTATTGTCAGACTTAAGGTAGCATAATGAAATTAAAACTCGAATATACACCAAAAAGTTAAAAAATGTTTCGACCGTTGTTAAATATGCTGGAGGGAAATGTACATACACAAATAATACAGTTACTATCACTGGAATCATCCAAGCAAATATAGTCGAAAGCCAGAACTTGTATTTGATGTTGCTGTTAAAAACTCTTACAAAATCTATGTAAAACATGACAGTGGCCACTACAAGCCAGTGTATGAAGACATTAAGAATAAAAGAGAACAATATTCTAAACAGCCTAGTGACCTTCTTATCTGTTGTGTAATATACATGAAGTGGGCACGTAGTGTATATCAGACAGCAAAATAATATATTTTGAAATACATAGTTCCGAAATTGACGCCATTTTGGTAAATAAATCCAAGAAAAAAGTCCGAAGATAAACGCAACTAAAGATAGCACGGCACCACACCAACATAACACCGATAGGATGCGATTAATCACGAACAAAATTTCATACTCCGTTTCACTGTGTGTATATCTTTCCGTTGTCGCTATTACATTATGTTCATCGCTCACGTTTGTAGTCTCGGTGTTGTTCGATATCCACATTTTTTCGCTGTCAGGAAAAAGTTCGTCTGTGGCATCTATACTTGGGGTATTCCTGGCATTCACTTTGATTGTATTATATATTATATCTATCGCAGAAGCTGTTTTACATTGGACAAATATTTCTGTCTGTTTTTTCCGCACAAATGTTTACACAGGTTGGTCTTTAATATGGAACTGAGTGAGCAAAGCCGTTGAAACCCAAACTTAAGGATTTCCTGTTTAGGAACTGGTCAACAAAGTAGAGCAATTTTGAATTTTACGTTAATATTTATAAGGTGTTAAATCTTTGACATAATGGTTACACTGTTGTTGACACGTCTTTGATTTTCCTTGTGTTTCTTAGTCATTCGTGAGTAAAGGTAAAGTGTACTAAAGTATAAACAAATATAGTCAAGAATTCAATATTATGTTCCGAATGGATTTTTTAATACAATAAGGGAATGGAATCCGTTATATTGCGTACATGTTATTCTTTAATAAAATGTTCCATTCACTTTACTAAATTATTCAATTTTCATTCAACTATTATTACAAGTCATGTAATGAATTGGAGTTGAATTTAGTTGAGACACAATTTTCTTTAAGTGCAAATTATCTGTTCTTTATTTTTGTCTTCTCGCCTATAGGTTACTTGCACTAACTAAAACGTGTCAAGGCACTTTCATATAGTAGAATACCATAGGCCGTTGTCTACCTACGAAACAGCATTTGACTATAGTTTTAGGCATACAACAAAAATAAGTATTTATTTATTTAAACTTGATGGTATAAAACTTAATGCCAAGGGGTATTCTATACTGGTCAATTTAAAGGAAAGGTAAAGAAACCAAAAGAAAACAGATACTAATATACTATACAAACTATATATGTACACATTTTTTTTCGGGTGCCTCCCCAACTGGTGAAGGGGGGATGATTTTTTTTATTTACTGTAATCCTCCAAATTGGGGCCGAGGGAGACAAAGGCGAGCATTTTTGGACCAAGTGTAGGAGAAAATTAATTTAGTGTCGCATCAGGAGCTCAAAGCATTAGCAGGACAACGAACGAAATGGCGTTTACTCCACCGACAAGAGCCAGGCTCTGTAGTAGAAGAGGAAGAGAGAGCTGTAATTAGGGCTGCCAACCGTCCCGCTATATGCGGGACGTCCCGTTTCTGGGGCCCTAAAGTATGCGGCCCGCAAAGAGTTCGTGCGGGACGCCAATTGTCCCGCTTTTCAAGCAATACTAAATTGGAAATGCTAAAATGAAAATATGAATACTTAACGTATTCAAATGGAGGACTTAGTGTGATCATATTTAATTTTTATTTTTTTATTAATGTTTGATATGTAAATAACATTGGAGTTATTTAAAAAAATAGGCGAAAATGACCACCTCCTTTTCCTGAAACTACAGGCTAAATATTTGGCAAAAATGATAGAAAATAGTTCCTTACGTATAGTAGACGGTTTTTATCCTTTAATACACTTTCTCATGCGTCCCGCATTTTATAGCCAAGTCCCGCAATTTATTCGATAATGTACCGCATATTTGTGATATTTGGTTGGCAGCCCTAGCTGTAATCCTATAGTGCGTGATATCATTGAATAGGTCGCTTAAAAAAATAAGGGTTTTGAAATAAACTTTTTTTCTAAAGCTAATATTTTCGGAGATAACCGCCCCAGAATTAAAAAAATATGCCCCCTCCCCCTCTTACTTTTGGTCCGTGGGTCCAAAAAATATGAAAAAAAATCAGGAATAGTGGCCTTCTAGAAAAACTATTTCGAACATAATAGGCTCAGCCGTTTTCGAATAACTACGGAACCCCGGAACCCTATACTGAACATGGGTCGACATGCTCTTGGCCGGTTTTTTTTTAAATACTTTAAATATCCCAATACTCGTATTTTAAAATGTTCGATACTCTTTATGTAGTACTCAATATGTTATGTAACTAACAACATCTTATTTTTAAATTACTCCATTACCACAGAATTGATATACCGAAGAACGAAAAAAGAACCTGTCTTTTGTATGAAGAAAATACGGGTTCCCTCGAGAAATTCGATCCCTAGCTCCTGGTACCGACAGACATCAAAAAAGATAAAGAGGAAATTAAGATATTTAGGGGAAAGTGAGAATGAAATAAAGAGTGCAGAGCATGCGAATTATTACGTCTTTGCCGAATAGGAAGCCAGCTGAGCTAATGGAACTGTCTTCTCTGAAGTTTTTTCTGGAGAAGATACTTCAAGAAGAAGAGGAATGATTATGATTAACGTGAGACTCAAACATATTAAAATATTATTGAATCGGGTTACACGGGAGTACACGTCTGGCTTTGGCCGAGGGTGCTCCGGTCGAGGATCCTATGAATGAGTCGAAGGTTGTCGAGCAATTATCGACGTGATTAACCCGGTACAATAATATTTTGAAAAGAGTGATGAGAACATAGTTTTTTCATTTATCAGTGATATCCTGATACGTGTAACTGACTACACTACAACTGAATCAACCTTCAATATTACCCATTTCGGGCAATCATACGATTACACGGGCGCATACAAAATGTTTAATTACCAAAATGAAAACCATTACAATTCTATCTGAAAATTGAATCCTAATGTCCGTCGTTTCGTTTTATGGTACAATTATTATTTTCGGATGACCGTTAATCAAATTAACACATTTGATTACTCCGGTAGGTAATTAAATCTCTTTGGTATTTGATTCCATCGTAAAACAAGCGGTTGACTACCGCTGAACAATTTAATAACATCGTAACGGCCGGTGGAATGGTTCCAACGTTGTATTTAATTAACCCCAGACCTGTGTCGAATCCTCTTTACATATGAATGTATTATTGTTTTAAAATTTCTTGTTATTGTTTATGGTAAAATCTGCCACGATGTTTTGATGATTTTGTTGTATATAACGCTATAACTACTTATCTTCTTCCGAGATTGCCACTGGGTGCTTAAGATTCTACGTATGTTTAAATTATTACTTTACATGAAAAATCAAACCCTTTTTTTGAGATACAAGGCGACATACACCTATATTTTCGAATAACATTTTAATGTTACGGGTACAAGTCGACCTAAATCGCCTTGAATTTTTACCGGTACTTAATACGATCCATTCGCGGGAGTTATTTATATCCCTTTACACCAAATTAAAAAGTACCTATTACTTAGCATTTAAGACCTGTAAATTGACGAATTTATACGAAGGTATAGTTCGTGAAATATAAATTGGTAACTTTCTTCCTACATTATAGTAGAAATAAACATTCAATTTATGTTTCTCGAACTATATACCCTTTTACACTAAGTAAATTTAGTTATAAATACGCAATGTTTATAATAATTTACTTAGCCTTAAATGATTTTCTTAAATTATGATGTTATTATTTAATGCCACCGCGAACGCCGAAGTTCGTAAATTTCGGGGATTTGTTTTTGTCACTCCATTGAAGGAGTCATTAGAGTGATAGAGAAAGATCCCTGTTTGCTGTTTGTTCCTCCAGATAACGGCGGTTACCACGCCAAGATGACCTACATAGTAATGGAAAAAATAAACATGAATAGTTTTTCCTGTAAATGTGCACAGATCCGTAAATAACAGTATATTACGGGTATCTTCAAGCAGTTATTTATCCTTCAACAAAGCGACCGATAATAACCACAAAATAACGGTGCAAAATATTATAACGGTGCAAAATAGGTTTGAATCTAAGTGAGGGTCTCTTTGGATGATTTGTTCCTGAGTCAAATTTGTTTCCTATGAACGAGTACATAATATGTACTGTTATATTATAAATCTTCACAACACAAGCCTTCATAGAGCCGTGGAATTTGTCAAGATTGCTGAATGCTGACGAAGATTGCCCCATGATATGTTTTCGCGGGGTTGAGACATCCTTTTTCATAGGCTTTCGTGGAGAGTGTAGAGACCCGTTGAAAAAAAAATCTGTGTTGTACACCTGCTGCAACTCATTGATGGGTGGGATGGTTGATAAGAAGATACACTATCATAATAGCTATTTATATTTAACTAAATGACTATTAATCAAATTTAGAAACCATTGACTTTATATATTAACAATATTTTTTGTAGGTGTAAGTAGGTACCTAAGCGAATGGATTCCAAATATATTCGCTGACCGACAAAATCAGCAAAAGACTATGTAGCGAATATAGAGTAGAGTGGCTAAACCCGATGAATGGGAAATCTTTCGGGAATCACTTAGGGTAGTTACGTAAGTGAAGGTCGATTAGCTTAAACGAATAAGACACGGAGCGGGGCCTTTGTAGGCGAGGCCGGAGTAGTGCTGCGTCGTTGCCAATATTCTTTGATAATTTCTTATGTTGCCGGTAAGTAAACCACATAAATGATGTATTTTAGCTTTGGGGACTATGTTGTTTCGTGATTATTTTAATAAGAACAACCATCTCCAACAGACATAACTAGAAAATATTGCTGTGAGCAGTAGGTAGTTTAAAATTATCCTCCATCTCTCTATTTTTTTTGATCCTAATAAACATACCTGGGATAACTGGGGGCAAGTAATAGGGATTCGACATCGATTAAAAAGATGTCGATATAATTATAATAAAAGATGTGCTTATTGAACATTCTCGATTGCAGTACAGAGGTTCGATGTCATATCTGATATCGGGCCTCTTCAGATAGTAAAGTATGCAGATGTCATTTTAATCAAAATGACAATTTAAATATTGATATTTTAATATTAATTGTATATTTTGAAATCTGTTTTAAAATAAACGCGTAACTACCCGTTTAAATTTATTTCTTATTTTAATTGAAGAGTAAGTACCTAATATTTATTTATGCCGAATAATATTTTGATGTTGTCATTTACAGTAACATTGATATATTTTTAGTCGATAAAATATTTTGCTACATCACTTTCGTATAAATGCCCCGAGTTATCCCAGGTACGCTAATAAAACTTAATATTTCAAAGTTTCAAGACGAAAATTATTTCGTAAATGGTAGATCTCCATACTTTAGGACTCTAAGTCACAAATCGGGTTCCATTAATGCCTTTCGACTCCAAGCATAGTTCGACACTCATATGGCAAGTTTTTAATCACAGTCTTATCATTACCTTCATTCACTTATAATTAGCTGCGCGACATTTTTTGCCGCATAAGTCGCATGGTATTGTGAGTCTGCGGGTGAGGCTATACTACTGGCTTGATGGCGTTTGTCTCTTTTTCTTGCAGTTTTTCCAGCCACACTTGGTCGTGCTTCATTATTCCTTCGCTGAGGTCCCTACGCCACTCAGGTGTCATTTCAGCACGCACGTCCTTCCCAGTCGTCAGTACTGATGCCAAAGCAAACTATATCACGCTTGCAAGAGTCCTTGAATCGTAACATCGGGCGTCCAGAGGTCTTTTGCGTATGCTATTTGACCCATCATCACTTGGCGAGGTAATCTTCCTGGGTCCATAGTCCATACGGTGTACATAGACCTCTATCTCTCATCTACATCTCTCTCTAAGCCTCAAGTTAGGTAGGTACTTATAAAACTTACCCGTGACCATAAAGCTGACTTGTTCCTCACTATAAGAAACATAATTATCATCAAGGTGTCATTTTAATGTACTTTATTTAATTAAATTATCAATCAATATTGACAAGCTGTATTGAGCCAGCTAATCTTTAACGAAATGTTACTGAATTAATGTAATGTTACGCGTTGTAGGTAACTTCTCAATGTTTTGTCGGTGGTCCATCACTAATCAAGAATCAACATGTAGAAACCTTCCTTGTTTAATCTACAGCCAAACCATTGCATTATTAGGTTAATTAACTATAACTTTGGTAGTTATTTCAGATGTTTAGATTTTTATTTTTATTTCGCCTGCTTTAGATATCGAGTAAAGCCTAACGTTACCAACACTTGCAAAGTCATGGTACGGCTACAGAATTTTCTGGTCCACCCCGACAGCTAGTGACGCTGTTCTTATTGCCGCCAAAATATTGAAAATCGCTTAAGGATAAATGCGCCTTCAATGTAAACTTCACATTAAGCTCGAACCTGACATTAATAACGTTTGATTCAACCGAGACTGTAAAATATTAGCCAGGATTGTTGTTTATCGTCTACATTAATGAGTCAGGAGTGCAATACAGCTTCATTAGCGCGGTGATAAATCTTCATCTGTTCGAGCGGCCCGGTGGAACTCATTGATTTCAAGAAGCCTTTTTCTGTTTCCGTTCCCTTAGCGTAGCGGAATATTTGCATTTCTAAAGTGCTAGGGCAGCAGTAAGTCTTACCTAGGTACTCGCGTTTTAATGATGAAAGTTTTACTAAAGTGTACCTACTTATGAAGAATCCTGCAGATCCTTCTTGAATTTATGCAAAATATGCATCGAGGTACTTTTGTATGATTATCTAAGTAAAACTTGATATTTTATTTTTAAAAGTAACTTTGAAGCTAACAGTTGTTTACAGCTTTCATACCTAACTTATTTCATTAAATTTACTTCCTGAGAACTTGTGTTTTCCTACACATAAGGTCAATTGAAATGTATTGCTCACCCTATTAAACCCCTTAGTACTATGTAAAATTGCGCGTTTGTCCAAATCATTACAGCTATTTCCGATATCCTCAAAATGTGTATTAATTGAGCTAACAGTATTACTAGGTTGATCTGTGTAAGGCTGTATTTTTTAAATACGAATAATTATATACAAAAGTCTCTAACTTAAAAAGATAAGATAAGATTAATTACAAACTTAATTTAAGAGAATTACATCAATTTGAAGCTAAACTAGTAATTATGATAAAAATAATATTTAGTTACGCATTAAAACAAAACCTTAAATACTTAGTTCACTCGTACAACATACATTACATATTGCAACAAGTACAATAATTAAAGGATGGGGTTTATTCGTCTTATTTAACATAACTTTATTCAGACGGAAAGCAGAAGCCTTAACAGGCATGTTGGGCTGTTTGCATAGTGTCAGAAAGTTGTTTGCTCCGCTGACTCGAGATAGCAGATAAAGAGCTAATGTGATTGGGGCCGACAGGAACGGCAGACCCAACTTCGCTCACATGTTAACTTTCTCAGATTTGTACACGTACTTTTCAGTTTGTAGCGATGTTATTTGAATCTTGACAGGAGTTTATGCTGTAACTCGGGTCTTTGTAAAGATACTTTGGCATTTATGATACTAAATTTCACAGGTAATGTGAAGAAAATTAATTAATTTAATGCTCGCACATTTACTTCTTAAACTTATTACTTTTTAGACTTATTTAATATTTATTATGATTCAATGTTATTAAAAAGTTGCAAAAAATTATACACTCCAAGGTACTGTCATTTTACTTATTGAACTGACATAATTATATCGTCTTTGACATATATCGTGAAACATGTTCGCAGATATATTTATATGTTAATACCCACTCATATGCTTTGAAATTTTGGTTGAGCTTTATTCCTATGTAAAATAAGAGTGACAGCTGGTAACCAGAGTTACCAAAAGCAATTGAGTGGATACAAATAAATATAAATAATTTTAACTAAAAAAGTATGTGAAGTTTAAGATTTTAAGTTCGTAATAAACCAAGATTGTGTTCTAAAAAAGCGTGATTATAATGCACGTTTTTAGGTTTGCTTATTTTTTTAAATATTCTATTTTGTATTAATTTAATCTATCGCTTCATCTGATCAGTACAACAAAGAGAAATACAAAGAAAATCAATATTTCTTATTTAGGTGCCTATAATCTATGTTTTCGTCGTATGTAAACTATAATTAAATTGAACATAAGCGCATCCAAATCATGTTCAAGTGCAAATGCAATTACCGAATTCAGACACAACGTGAGTACATTATGCAATATCTGATTACTACTGGCAAAGTCATTACGTCAGCTTCGCAGCATACCACTTAAAAATACAGCAGGCAAACTCAAGACACGCTTGCCCAGGCCAGAGCTGGCAGACGCGAGACGTCTAATTTTAATTAATATCCAGGTATGCACTGGCGTGCATTAAAACTAATTGTATTGTTTTGAGTACATGCTGCATACGTGCATAAAGAGAGGAGCCAAACTAATGTGAAAATTGAAGATGGGCCATTCCATATGAAATCATCAGATTCTGATTTAATTCCGCGCTGACTGATTTTTAAACAGTTTGAAAAAAATCAAGAATGATAGTCTTAAGTAAGTTGTACGTAAACCGTGAATACTTTTTTTTTTACTTGCTGCTCATCCAGATGAGGCCCGCTTTAAGTTTCAATTTACCTGTTTTTGAGGTTCCACGAGAAGCGATCTTAATTTGTTTCGGTAACTAATATACATTTTTTATATATTTTTTCTGATTTTCTAGTAAACGTACTTTAAAATGTTATTATCAATATGCATCAAGCTATTTTACTTATTCCATCATAAATGTTGAAAGTTTTGTGAATATTTTCAAATTCCGCCCATTTTCTATTAGATTTTGCAGCATGTCTACTGGGCTTATGGAATTAATTTTTTTTTAATGTATAGTACAAGTATTGCTCTCATAAAATAACTGAGGGTTTGATCACAAACTTTTCATTTAGCTGAAAAAAAGAATGGTAAAGTTGGCCATTTTACGAAATTGCTCAACTTTGACTTCAAATTTCATCATGTTTGGCAATATAAAAAAATCCAAAAAGTTATACAAAAGATAGTACCAACTCTATTCTATAGGAATCCGTTTCATTAGGTTTGTGTTTTCGATTTCTGTGAGAATTATGATTTTTTTTAATGTCCATTTTTCGGAACTTTTTACGACTATTTTCCGGCGCTCTATGACTTCACTATTTTAAATAAAACACATTAAATTATTCATAACTATATTTTATTAGTCTTTAACAACAACAAGAACCTTTATTTAAGCTGCGATGTACGTAATTAAGTATGTCAGTGTGTATGACCCTTGTGTTAATCTCGTTAGATTCGCACGAGTTTACGGATTCATGTTCATATCATGCAAAAGTCAGCAAAAAAGCTTGTCACAAATATGTAATGTATATATGTGCGTGTGTGTGTGTAAAGTATTATTACCTGACTACCTTTACGACATTAACATTTTTAGAGTAGGAATATCTTCCGGCTCGTAAGGTGCCGTTTGAAACTGGCACAAAATTATGATACGACCTGGTATTTTTTATTGTTATCGCATTATTGAATCAACATCATTACTCTTATCTAAAGACAGTAGGCATGTGTAATAAAACCTATAAGTACCCTATTTCAGACGTATATTATGATGTGCCACTAGCATTTTCATGCTTACCATCAAGAAAGTGGTGTACCACTTTTTTGGTTGACTGTACATAGTAAACGAGGGAATCAACAATCATCATTTTGTTGTTTATTACGTTTATAAATGTTGTCCGTGATAAAAAAAAACATTAACTTAAACAACTACTTTGAAACTTCTTGCTAACTTGTAGATTTCAAAAAATCATATCTCTTTCAAAAATCAATAACACAATATAAATAAAGATGATTTACAAAGAGCAAAGTAAGTTCTTCTCTTTTGTGTACTTTTCAGATCTTTAAACTTTGCCAAACATGGTTTTTTTTAACGTCATAAAAAGCAAATTCTACAAAAATGGTTTTATAATTTACTGTTTTTTTAAGTTAGAAGAACTAAATTCAAAAATATTGTTATAGTTTTCTTTTAAAGACTATTTGAGCTTGTTAATTTAAAAAAAAATACCTGTCTAGACCAAGCGAGCAATCCAATAAAAGCTACTGAACATCACTGAACATTAGCAAAATAACATGACGTTTTAGAAGTTTGTCATACAATAAGTAATAAAAATATACATACTGTAATACATACATGTACAAGTACACATATTAAATAGTAAATTAACATATAATAAAATTCAGTTACACTCATTAAAAAAAAGTTAAAGCAATTTTCATCGACCTCAAAAATCGCTTATTTTTAAACTTCAGACCTATGTTATCTGGCTGTTAGGCTGTTTAAAAATTAAACAACTACGGTTTTATGTAAAGCATACCTATATTATCATCCATGATTTTTTCCATACAAATCGGAAAGCATGCAGCGCACCTCATTTGATGATTTCATATGGAATGGCCCAGATATCTCACTTTATCCACCTGTGACAAGTGGTTATTTGTTGTAATAAACACAATACTTTTATAAATACCTATTTCATTATCATTGTTTTTTTATCAAGCTTCATATTTTTACACGAATCTGAATGTAGATTCGAGTAAAAATATGAACCACCTAATCTATTTAGATTTCTACTTATTTAACAATATGTATTGATTTGTCATCAGCAATCTGTTTACACTTACATCCTAATGTATCTAGAAATCTTTATTAATAAGTTTTTTTACTCGATTACTTGTATGTATCAATTATTTAACTACTGATAGAGACGTTAAAATCTTGTTTGCTGTCGTATCCACATTATCACCGCTCTTATGGATTTTCACAATGTTCTAAGACCGTAGTTTTTTATTTCTTAATGCGGCAAACGACTAGGTACATTCTGCCACCACTGGAATGTTTAAATTTAATTATTCTTATTTACCTGTCGTCCTAGGAAAAGTATTGTATGCAAAATTTCAAAACTGGTTCTTAAATTTCTCGGGAGTATTATTACAAAACACGACTAACGTCTCTTTTTGTAAAGGTGCGTTCAAACCAAAACAGCATTCGCTATTCTAACCCCCCACTCTACGAAATTCGATCGTTACACAAAATGTGATTGGTTGATTTCGTAGAACGGGCGATAGAACAGCGAATGCTCTTTTGGTTTGAACGCACCTTAACAGTGTCACTCAAATTTAAGAACCCATTACATCTCTGTTGCATAAACCACTATTTCATTAACACGTGAAATAATAAATAGTACATTGTGCATCAAGGGAGGTAAGTACGGAATTACTAACGAGAGTGTTAGAAGCCCGACACCGTTAGGCGGAGGGCTTTTATGACTCGAGTTAGTATTCCGCTTACCTACCGTGATGCATACAATGAAAAACATTGTATCACACTTGCCAACAAAAAATAAGTTTTAAGACATAATTATTATTAAATGACGTACTGACATTTCTGTTACTCCCTAGGGAATATCACTTTTCTATTACTCCCGGTACGCGCGCAAGCAATGGCGCGCTTAGACAGCAAGTGTGATGAAAATAAAATAATTCAGAATTCCCTGTTTCACTGCACGGCATCATACAGTTTCCGAGTCAGCACTATTGCGAGCGGCGCCGGTTAATACGAACCGTAGCACACGGATCCTCAGCTAAGCACCGCCGAGCACACAATAAAGTTGTAATTACTTACCTACGACCGGGTCGCGTAACTGTTGCACTGTGAATGTTCGAGCCATAAATTCGACACTGTCTTGCGTAAATGTAAAGCCCATTTACCTACATGTATCTTCAGTAAACAAATGTTTACAATAAAAGTGCACGTTTCTGTCATAGCAGGGATTGGACAAAGGTGCGTCATTGTTTGCAATAATATGGACATGACTACAAAATTGATTAAATGAATAATCAAACGAATAATTTCTTGAAATTTGATTTCGAAGCTTATTTAAAAATGTTTTCATAGTTACCGGTGTCAAATATGTAATTTTCTGAAAATGATTAAATGACTAATTCTTCAATCAACTTAGGAGTCATGTCCATATTATTGCGAACAATGAAGCACATTTTTCCGATCTCTGGTCATAAATAAGGTTAACTAAATAAGTAAAACGTACACGTACCTATCTTACACGTACAGGAAAACAAGGCAGTTTTCGAGCAATAAGTGTAGTTGGAGGTTAGAAAGTCGATTACTAACTAAATAAGACAACTAAGGATGAACAGGCTTGTAATCTGTACTTTTTTTTCTTAATAATAGATACAAGTCCTTCAGTTGATACTCTGTACTTCAGTAGCAGTGTTGCCGGATACTGTAATGCAAAATGCGGGTGCCACGCTACCAAAATGCGGAATTTTAAAGAAAAACCCGGAATTCAATAACATTATTTTTAAAGATTTTTTACTAATAAAACTATGTT
>JALPQI010009582.1:0-52013 GCA_025490895.1 Thaumatotibia leucotreta
TAAAAATATAAACGTTGTCAATTGTATATTAGCAAAATAATTAAGGGACCATTTAATTTAATTAATTTAATTCTTTTGGCAGGTGAAAGAGACAGTAAAAGCGGCTGAAGGTGCTTCAATCAAGATCAGAACCGAGCAGGGAGGTTACCGACTGCGCTGGGTGCGACGCTCGCCCTGGTACCAGATCTAAACAATCATACTCCACAATATCGTAACAGATGTGCTTACCATAGAAAAAATCAACTGCGAAAGACTGGTTGTCACGGGCTTCGAACCCGCTTCCTCTGGATTGCCGGTCCAACGTGCTTCCAATTACACCACCTTTCGTCGATCACAGCGAATTTAGTCAATGGTATTGTGAAGCTAATCACTAGCGACATCTGTAAGAAGGTACTACAATCTTAAGCCACTCAAAGACGTATGTCTACCACAATCGTCCGCAAACTCGACAACTCTCCGTTGCGTTGAATTTGCTATAGATATCATACTGCAGCATGCTTAGCCAAGTTGCCAATCGCTAACGCTTAGTAGCGTATCGTAGTTTTCCCTCTCTGTCATTCTTTCATATTAGTACGACAAAGACAGTTAGCCTTTCGTTTACGATTGACGGTTAAGCGTTAGCGATTGGCAACTTGTCTAAGCACCCAGGTGTCACTGCGTCCCCGTAGGCCCGCTACAAGTATTATTGACACGGCACTCTGTGTAAGGGTCAAATTTCGTGTGTGTCATTATGCTTAAGTGTCATTCTGCGTGAGTGTCACATTGCGTGTGTGTCATTCTGCGTGAGTGTCACATTGCGTGTATGTCATTCTGCGTGAGTGTCACATTGCGTGAGTGTCATTCTGCGTGAGTGTCACATTGCGTGTGTGTCATTCTGCGTGAGTGTCACATTGCGTGTGTGTCCTTCTGCGTGAGTGTCACATTGCGTGTGTGTCCTTCTGCGTGAGTGTCACATTGCGTGTGTGTCATTCTGCGTGAGTGTCACATTGCGTGTGTGTCATTCTGCGTGAGTGTCACATTGCGTGTGTGTCATTCTGTGTAAGTATCACATTGCGTGTGTGTCATTCTGCGTGAGTGTCACATTGCGTGTATGTTATTCTGCGTGAGTGTCACATTGCGTGTGTGTCATTCTGCGTGAGTGTCACATTGCGTGTATGTTATTCTGCGTGAGTGTCACATTGCGTGTGTGTCATTCTGCGTGAGTGTCACATTGCGTGTGTGTCATTCTGCGTGTGTGTCACTCTGCGTAAGTGTCATTCTGCGTGAGTGTCACATTGCGTGTGTGTCATTCTGCGTAAGTGTCATTTTACGTATGTGTCATTCTGCGTGGCGTTGTGCGTGGTTAAAATATGTCATTACGGGCCTATTAGACGCGAATTAACACGATCGGCAGCGTAGTACGATATGCAACAAAGTATAACCTACAGTGACAGTGACACCTCTTCTTTTATGTTTTCTATGACATGAGTTGGTACAACTTGCCGTAATAATTACAGATTTAGTGTTACCAACAAGTTCATTTAAAGAACGATTTGACATAAAGGTACAAAAAAGCAATAATGTTAAAAAGCCGTAATATTTTTTAATAATGAAAAATCATTATCGCTTTTTTTATATCGTTTAAGGGCCACTTACCATACCCACGGAAAGAGTTAGGGAGCACATCTAACCCTTGTGGAATTTAGAACATATTTTTAGCATATTCTGTCAAAAGTAAAGTGATTTTTCTTACTAAAGTTTGAATTGACTAGATTGATATTATCGTCGGTTGACAAGCAAATCTCATTATAGCCTGATTTTTCAATCCCTAGATAAAAGTAAAGATAGTTAAAAATACCACTATCCTTTTTTCAAATCTTTAGTCTAAGGGAGAAGACATATTTATCAGCGTGCGTACGTATTTTGTCTATAGAAAATGTCAGTTTAGTATGGGACCGCGTCCAGTTTTCTGCACGCGTACGCATGCTTACACGTTTGATACTAATCAGCCAATTTGTTTTTATTTTTTTATTTATTGATGGGAAATAAACAGCGATAGTCCTACATATAGGTAAATCAGGAAAGATATTACATTGGCCAGAACAGTTTCCACTTATAGATAACAACAGTTCAGTTGCTCGGGAAAATTATTAGACAAAATGCGTACGCATGCTAATAAATGTGTCTTCACCCAAAAAAGAACAGAGCTAACATTTATCTGACGGACGCTGTTGACTAGAGATTGAAAAATGCTGTTGGTAGGACCTCATGCAGGGTCCGCCCGGATAGCTACCACCGTCTTACTCGTTAACCTGCCGCTAAATAGCAGTGTTTGCACTGCTGTTTCGGTTTGGGGGTAAGATAGCCGGTGTAATTACTGGCATAGAGGCAATCCATCTAAGTCCTCAGGGTTGGCAGCGCATAGGCGATTTTTTATCGCTATGTCCATGCCGCTGTTCCTGCTTTTTCCATCAGGTGGGCTGAGAGCTCAGCTGTCTACCTTCGTCACATAAAAAAGAGTCCTCAGTAACAAATACCTACTTGAAATAAAGCTTGTCTCAATTTTGAATCAATACTAATATACGCTCGCTAAGATTAGTGACAGTATTTTATAGTGAGATTTGGATGTCTACCGACAATATGTTATTTTTCTTTCCGTGGGGCATTCACATGAAATTGCATAATAATTATATTAGTTGTAACATCTAACGTTTAAGTGGACATGCTAAAATGAAACGTAATGTGTGCTACATTTAATTTTATTTTTGTACATTCGTTGTCTTTTTAGTGTTTTTTTTGGTCGATTCATAAAAAATGCACTAATTTCTTGCCTAACAAAAACTTCTACTCAGGTAGAACTTATTTCATAATCTTAATATTGTGTATGTTTCGAAAGTGTTTGTTGATAACAACAAACACTTTCGAAACATACACAATATTAGTAGGCATAAGCCTACTTGAATATAGAATCGTTTGATACAACAGGGCCATATTTACACAATGATAGATGTTATAAATTTTGATTTCTTTCTATTCATACCAGCTTTTGTGAATCGACCTGTACATAGTAACTTATGTATAAGAACTTTTTTTAAATTATATTCCGCCACGACGAAGATAATAAACTTTATTAATTTATTCGAGTATAATTTGCGTGGCGTTTTTTTTTACAACGAAGTTTTTTTATGAAATGAATGTGGTGATAATGAAGAAAGTAAGTGCCATCTGTTAGTGCTTTATTATGTAACCTAGGTGTAGAAATTGGTCCTAATCTATTAATTTCAAACATCATTAATTCATTAATATTTATAATTATCATTTAACCTTTTGAACGCTTTCCATCTCGCCTCAAATCGCCTACACAACAATATCTCGACGAATGAAAAGCAAATTATAAACCTTCATATTTTAACGACACCGTTTGTCGTCTTAATGGCGTAAACTTGTGTTTAATTGTATCCTGCCGTTTCGGGCATGATGTAACAGCCGTGGTCACAAGACTCGTTAAAATATGAATGATTATCGTGAAAGTTTAAATCAATATAACTATAAAGCAAGACTGCTTTGACAACGTCCGCCATGACCACTTTAGGTGTCACTAGTGTTGTAGGCATAAGAGCTTACGACCATTTTAGTGGTTCTTGGCGTTGAAAGGGTTAATTGAATTGATTTCTGTTTTTTATTATGTGTCATAAAAAATGTCTTCCTGTACCTATCTTACTTTTTGTTTATTATAAATATTATAATAATATGTTGTGAAGAATAATTTATTTATTGGCAGCTCTATGATGTAATGATGTTTGAAAACCATATATTAATTCTCATATCATGTATTTTTATATATTAGGAAATAATTATAAATAATATTATGTACGAGAATCTGATAAACTTACCCGTGCTATTAAATAATTGAAGATACATACTCGTGAGCATGCGAGATATTTTTTAACCATTCTGGACGTCAAAATAGACTAAATTGAATGTGACTTAATGTCAAATGTCACCAAATTATTGTTTTTTAATAGTTGAATTCTTTTTAACATTGTCAGTGTCATATAATACCTAGAAAAAAAAAATCATCGTTTTTTTTAGTGGCAGGATAGTTTGTTTAGTGATATATGTATACAAAAACAGAATAAGAACTAAGACTAATTAAAAACAAACAAATCCACGGAAAAAACATGTCCAGTGCTTAAAAAAATCATGGAAAATTCACACCTTAATCTGTTGAAAATAAGGTGGTTTTTCCTTCTGTAATTTGAATTGACTAGACATGTTCGTTCCGTGGACCCTTCAAATATAAATGATTACAATTACCTTTGAAATAAAATGCTCGCAAGCAACCTATATATTAGTAACTACGTTATTTATGTAAAATAACACATAGTAGGCCTTTAAATATCCACCATATGCGTATACAATTAAGGTTGATTTTAGGCGCTTTAGTTGCAATTAAGTATGTAAGAAAAACGTCCAGCAGTGGACGTCAATTGGCTGATGATGATGATGATGATGACGATTCATTTTGTATTGGACAAAGTCAGATACAGTTTTTATTTATGACTATATCCTTATGATAAGACATATGTAGTTATTTCCTCGTCTTCCGAATATTGTAATCCTATAGTTTTTTTTTTCGATAACAATTAAAATTCGCTGCTATGTGTGTAATGTGACATGTTAAAACTATAATCGTCTTTGAAAGTATTCTTTAAAAAGTATATTTAACCTGTGATGGATGTTTTGATATGAAATTTTCATTTAATTATTAAAGGTTTTTTTTTCTTCATCAACAATAAAAACACATTAAGGTTTGCGTTTAAAAGACGGCATGTCACAACTAAATAAAAATCTTACAGTCAATCGTCTTATCTAATGCCAAAATTTTTTAATTGTCATCTCAAAACCATACTGATAAATAAAAAAGATAGTAAGCTATGTGCTATCTGCTATAAAAACGAACAAAAGATACCCGCTCTCATGTAAATAAAAGAGACGGCTATGTTTATAGTTACTCGCTGAGCTAGGAGCTATAAATGTAGCTGTCTCTTTTGTTCACATCGGGGAGTGCTTATCTTTTGGTCGTTTCTATAGCCTATAGCTCAGAGCTTAGGCACTGGTCTCACCGCGAGCTACTAAGGGACTTCGTATCTTTTGTTCGTGTTGATAGACGATAGATCATAGCTTAGTAGCTCGCGGTGAGACCAGTGCCTTACTCTTTTGTGGTGGAATTAATTGCTAAGGTTGTCCCATTTTTACTTATTTGTGACGTGTCACAGTACTAGAAAACAAACAGTATGTCCTCAGGTTGTGATGTCCCATAATGTGGTATAAAGTACTTATTGTACAAGTAGTCTATGCCTTGCCTTACAATACGCCTTGAAATATTGTCTTGTACAAAATGAAATAATATATATTTTTGTATGCTCGGGTGATTGGTATACTAATGAGTTTAGGTACTGACACTTCTTGTAAGAGGGCGTTTTCCAAGAAAAAAAAATCTGATTCTTTCAGATCTAGACGTGACTGGGTTCATTCGAATCAGAACCACGAGCTTATTCGAGCTAGATAATAAAAAATAAGTCCCAAAAACCTTTTTTGTATTAATGTACTACGAGCGTCATGCAAGGGAGACTCAAATTTTGAACCAAAAATTTTCAACATATTTTTTTCTTATCTACATCGAATCGGCTCGTGATTCTGATCCGAATAAGAGCAAAATGGAAGCTCTGGGGCCCATTTCTCGAAAGCTTGTAACTTGTAATACAAGCGGAACTCCTTATCTAATTAATAGTGTCAAAAAGAGACTTCCACTTGTATTACAAGTTACAAGCTTTTGAGAAATGGGCCCCTGGAGGAATCACTTTTACAGGTTTTTTTTATGTAAACGCCCAAGAACATATGAATTGAATTAAAATATGACATTATAAATATTACTTAGATGTCATATACCAAAGAAAAACGACCAAAGTCACCTGACGTCCGAGGTGGGAATCGAACCCACGTACTCAGCTTTCGCGGCTGATGCCTGCACCCCTCGGCCACTCGGTCTTAACAAGTAATAAAAAGTACACAATTTTCACAATACGTTTAAAATATGACATTTAAATGTTCAGAGGCCTTGCCTGATCTTATTAGGCGTTTAAATAGTGCGGGAGTCTGATAATATCGTCTGATATGTGCAAACGACGTGTCAAAAATATGCAAATATGCAAAATATGCAATCTTTAAGCACTGCCTCATGTCAAGGTAATAAGGACTTATTACCTTGACATGAGGCAGTGCTTAAAGATTTAGGGAGCATCATATGTGCAGATATTATCTTACGTGACCGTACCACTTTTAACCGCGTTCATTTTATATTTTATTCCTGGTATAGTCTTTTTGTATTCCACAATTTTCTTTGACATATAACAAATCTTCATAATGTGTACATTTAAAACAGTCAGTACCTAAACTCGTTATATTTGTAGCAATGGTAAATATAAAGCAATATGCGTCCAGAGTTTGATAACTAACCTGAACCGTTGTCTTACTGTTTATATGCGGTCAACTGTGGCATTATAAGGAAGAAATACATAGTACATAGCTTTAGGTGTATTTTAATATTTAGTGTATAACTTTAAGGTAGGGACTGTGCTAAATTGTCACTAAATTTTAATAATAGCGTGATTTATTAATATTTTACAATATTTTTGTTGCCTTATTGATTATTATTTATTCTAATAAAGGATTATTTTTACTTTGCGCTTTTATTTTTTCTTTCCAGTTAATGTTTTTGTTGTTATTCCTACAGTCTAGGAAACAGTACATTATATAATTATGTTTTTTTTTATTTAATGTAATTTAATTTGATTTGTATGATTTAATACTAGTAATTAGTACATACAAGTGTGAAAAAATTAACTTCGAAACGAGTGGCGATATTTTAAAAACGGCCAACAGGAGTGTTTTAAATCGACACGAGTTACGAAGGTATTTTCGCCAAACGGTTGATTATAGTTTGGTAAGGATTTTCATGCATAGTCAGAGGTAATTAAACTGGCCTTTTCTTATGTTACACCAAAAAGAGGGATGGATATACTTTTTCTGTTTTCTACTAACAAACTGGTTTGTCCGATTTAGATACTTGTTGCCTATTACGTAATATAAATTAGCTAAATCATTTAACGCTTTAATATTTAGTAGACTAGGTGCTGATAGATGTGCTAAATTGATATAATATAGTACCTATAATGACAAAATACATTATTTATTCTTATAACAATTTTGTTTGATTTATAAAGGACATCCCTCAATTGCGTATTGCCTTTTTAAGCTTTTTTCACCTGGGGGGTTACCAAGACGTACTAATACGATTCAGTTTAGGTTCAGGGAAAGGAACAGAGATATACGACTTGTATAGCCTTGTCCCAATTTCTCGACCTAAACTGACTCGCATTAGTACGTCACTGAACTGAATATACAAACGATACTCCTCCTGGAGTATGTGTAGTGCTCCCGCGTTTACACTACTGCAGCTGTGGCCGGGTCGCATCCCACGAAGGTGGGACGGTCGTTGCACCGTCATTTGTACCGTGTACTGTGGCTCGCCAAAGATCTCTTATTCGAGCTCTAAGATTTTTTAACGCGCTTCTGTCATGGGCACCTGAATGTGATCTGTTCGCAAGCCGATGGGCAAATGTGTGTAGCGTATGTCTGAAGTACTGCGAGGTAATGGATGATAGTGGTATATTGTAATAAAGTATCTAATATCGTGTAATTTAAAATGTACAGTGCTTTAGTTTATACTGTCATACTGTATATTTTTTGTTTGAATAAATAAATAAATTAATTAATTTGGGGACGGTGTTGAGAGGCTGTTGAAGGAAAATTTGCCATGGGCATGGCGAGAGAGAAAATGATTTTGGTGATGATGATGCGGTAAGGCAAGACAAAATCCGAGAGAGAGAGAGAGAGAGAGGCTGATGTTTGAAGTACGTCATGGTAACCTCCTGTACCTACCGCTATTTGTTGTTCATCAAATCTTGCGAGTTAAAGTGAGGTGCGCAAATTTGCGTATTGACCAATAAGGACAAGCGATATGCCGCCAGATAGGCTAAGGACTTTCACTGCCAGATTAAAAACCTAGGTTATCACTGCACGCCAACCTGTTGTACAATGTATGCTACTTCAATTCCAAGAACGCCACTACGGAGTCCTCGATAACTTTATTCGCATGCCACACGACTCCCCAGGGGAGTTATTCACTATACAATTAACGCCGGCTGGCATGCAGGGATAGCGTTTGTTTTTGTCCTGGCACTGCAAATAGTATAGTGATAAACTCCCCCACGGAGTCGGCGGCATGTGAACAAAATTACCGATAGCTTCCCAGTGGCGCTCTTGGCATTGAATGTGTTAAGTTTTACAGTCGCCATCAGAAATATCGACGCTGCCAGAGTGTCACATTATTTAGGGACAAAATAAGACAACGAAAAGAATTTGGACTCAAATACATCGTACGAGTACATCTTGTCAATTTTTTAAGTAACTTGTGGGGCATTTAATTGCTAGTTGTTTATAGAGTTGGAAAAACTTATTACTGTTCCCGACTTCACCCTGTATCTGAGCTGACCTCTATTGTCACCAAGTTAGAACGCAGGTTCAGATATTTTTGAGCACCATTACCATTCAAAATAATAAGTGTTACCTCTCTCTCGCCTTTGTGAATTCGTACTTAAGTAAGAAAGGGAGGCAACACGTCGCGGTAAGCCAACTGATGGCAACTGTAGAATACATTATATACTTATTATTTGAAACACGCATTCGTCACCTTGATTAAGGGTGCGGCTCCACTGACGCGGAGCGGAGCGGAGCTGTGGGAGCTCGGCCAATGAGACCGCATCACAGTGTTTCGAATTTTTAATTTGAAGAATGTAATTGGTCTAAATATTTATCGAACGGGTTACTCACGTAATTTAAGCAGATAATTGCTCGCGGCCAGCACCCGCTCTAGCAGAGCGCAAGCCCGCAGTACAGTCAGCATCAGAAGTCACTATACACTCGAGGTGTCCAAAGAGAGGTTAACATTTAAACTTTCAAAAAGTTGTTGACTGTCATGATAGTATTTACTTGTGAGCGCTTAACAAGTCACAAATACCTTAACAGTCGATTTTCATTAATTTCTTAACATACAACAAATCATTGATACCTCAGCTGTTATAAAACCACTGGTACCTAAGCAGTCAATAAGGCAAATATATCTGAACAAGAAGGAAAAATAGACGTTGTATGGTACAAATATGGTTGAATATTGATTGAAAAATAGCTATACTTATTTTAAGTAACTGTTTTGACAATCATCGAAAGCAGTGCAGTCTTGTCATCAGATACATCTATCTCACATTTTTCTCTTCAATCATTTGACAGGTGCTTCTTAGTCAACTTTAGGATAAATTATTTAATTTTCTCTTTTTATAAGCTTTTAGAATTTAGTTTCAACTTAGTTTTCAGTTCCGTTGTCTATGATCGAATCTTGCAAGTTAAATTTGAACCATTTCCCGATTTTAGATTGAGCTGCTTAAATTTGATGACAATGCAATATTATTATGACAAAGAGCTGATCTGATGGTGGAACTGGAAGGTAGCCATAGGAACTTTGTGATGAAACAACCAACGGTCGTGGAAAGTAAAGCACAGTCAGCGACAATACTTTGTCTTCTTCTTCCTGCTTTTTTGTTACCCCGGCTTCTGCCACGGCCAGATAGCCTAGCCCGCTTTGACAACTAGTCCCAAAATTTGGCGTAGGTGCTAGATTTTTACGAAAGCGACTGCCATTCGACCTTCCAACCCAGAGGGTATACTAAGCCTTATTGGGATTAGTCCGGTTTCCTCACGATGTTCTCCTTCACCGAAAAGCAACTGGTAAATAATGTCAAATGATATTTCGTACATAGGTACGGTACATAAGTTCTGAAAACTCATTGGTACGTGCCGACAGGATTTGAGCCCACGACCTTCGGAATGAAAGCCTTACCGGTGGGCCACCAACGCTCCTCCAGTGAAAAAAGCTTGTATGAAACATTCAATTTTTGAAAATAAAATGTTTTATGTTTGTTATCTGTTTCATTTTATTTTTCTCAAACTTGCAATGAAATATTGACGTTACCTACTGACGTCATATTGATAAATATTAGGTCCGGAATGAATGTACATACTCCTGCAACCTTCATTTATTACCTAACAATATGTTATTACAAATATAAGTCATATTTCAATATTCTAAAGAAATGTATCCATTTTGAATAGTTTGCCATAACCTGAGATAGATGTATGCAGTGACAAGTCTGCACTGCTTTCGTGAGTTGTCAGTCAGTCAGACGTCAAAGCAATCCTTGTCACATATGGATCAAATATTCTTTATAAGTTATAACCAGAGGGCCTATTGTGAACCACGAACGATGTTTTGCCTCTCTCTTTCGCACTTGCAATGTCGAACGTAAGTGTGACAAAGAGGCAAAACTTCGTGCGTAGCTCGCAATAAGCCCTCAGGGCCGCTACCGCGAAATCCGAAATCATCAAATCGAAAGAACTTGTCATGGTCACTCTTATTATACCCTAATTGAAGTGACAGAGAAAGTTCCTTTGCAGCTGTTCAGCGGTAGGTGCCGAAGCTAGCTAGGAAAATACGTTTGCCATTTGGATTGCAAAAACTGACACTTTAAGATGATGTCCCTTGAGAACCGCAGAGATTTACTTGATCTCAAGTTCCTTTTTAAGCTTGTCAGAAACAAAATCGACTGCTCGCAACTTCTAAGCTGCTTTCGATTCTCAGTGCCTCGTAGGGTACCTCGTTTTGCTATCAAGCCCCTGTCTCGTCCGTTTCGCCGAACCGTGTTAGGATCGAACTCGCCAGTAGCACGGTTGAGCAATTTGCTCAATAAGTATTGTAACCATATCGACATTCACTTCGACTCAATTACCAAGATTAGGACTTTATTTATTTAGTTTTTTTTGTTATTGTTTAAATTTAAATTCAAATTTATTAATAAGTGACAAGGCTGGGCTTTGCACCTTATTCTTCTAATAAGGCGTATTAATTAATGTCGACCTTCGTCATCATATAAGTACATACTATTTTTATTTGCATGCAGTGTTTACCTGTAATTAGTTATACATTTAGCTGAAACTAGATTTGTATACCTTTAATATGAATGTTTCGATGTAATAACTGTTGGTTAACCTTTAAATAAAATAAAATAAAAATAAACTGCATTCAACGAACTAATATATTATTTATTTTGTTGTAGTAAGAAAATTTTAACGAACTAATTAATTACAGAATGAAAAATTACAGTATTGAAAGTTATTCACATAAAATGTTGGTGCTTAGTTACCATTGAAATAACAACTGCTAAGCAACGGGTGGCACCTTGGCTGCTGACGTATGTGATTGGCAGTGCGTGTAGATATTAATGATAACTGCTTAAATTTGAGTGCTTAGTTACCACTGACTTTGTAACCGTTATTGACATTGTGATTAAATAACCGTGTACGTGTTAAAGAAAAACTGGAATGTTAAGATATATGTGACGAACTGAAAGCGTATGTGAAAATGATAACTTAGATGTTCATATTTTTCTGACGATTTAAGTGTACATGACTTCTTGGACACCTTGCCCGCTCAGGTATATCTGCTGCTGACTGTACACGTCGGGCTTTGGTCGCGGATACTCCATGATGAGGATCCTCTAAATGGATCGAAACATGTCGAGCAATTATCGACTTAAATTACGTGAGTAACCCGTTTAATAATAGTACATTTCGATTAAAGTGAAAAAATTTTTTTTTTCGACGAGGGCGACAATTACCCGAGTTAAAGAGAAGTTTTTACACGTGTATCGAACGACTATTTTCATAACAAGTGCCTTAAAAAGTAAAATTAACGCACTCGAAGCGTGCGCAAAGTATACTTTTCCGCACTAGTTAGGAAATAGAACATTACGACACAAGTGCGAAAAACACGACATTCGAAACGAGTGGCGATGTTTTAAAACACGACCGATACAGTTACGAATTTCGTTTTTGCACGTGTCTCGTACGACGTTTTTTAGTACAGATGGCCCTCCGAAGTTTTGGACCTGACGTAAAATGACCCACTTCTCGCACTAGAGCCTAAAAAGTACACCATCTGTCAATGACATTAAATAATAAATGGACCCACAGAGCCAAACAAAAAAACCAAGAAAAGTGGCACTAAAAGTCATTTCTATCATGTTTCAGTTGAAGCTAATAACGCTCACTTACAATAAACTATAATAAAAAAAACTCAAAGAATAAAAAACTTTGTGAAGTGAGCAATAAGTGTCAAATTTGCGAACAACACCGCAAAATAGTAGAAACTTTTTATGTTATGGAATAATGATGCTATACCGTAAGGTCACCAAATGTCAACTGTCAGAACTCAGAACTGAATAGCGGAGCAAAAGGACCGCAATATTTACTTCTGCAGCCCATTTTTTGGGGCCATTTTTTTGAGCTGTTTGGGGATCCAGTTATATATTCTAAATCAATGCCATCTGTACTAAAAATATTTAAATATGTTTGAGTCTCACGTTAGTTAGTTATAGCAAAGAAAGAAACCCATTAATGTTTAGATTATACTAAACAACTTTTACTATGGGGCCAAACCCTAATTTACGAAAAAAATATTGATAGTTTCATACATTTTGATTGCGTGATCATGAACACGTTGTACGGGAGAGTAATTTTTTTTTCGCGAATTCGAGTTTGGCCCCATAGTAAAAGTTGTTTAGTATGATATAAATATTAATGGGTTTCTTTCTTTGCTCTACGAGGTGATACATACTGTAAATAATTCTTATAATGTACCTAATTGGTCAATTTTGCACCGCTCCGCGTCAGTGGCGCCGCAATCTAAGGTTATTGTAATAAAATCCAGTTAAAATATAAAATCTTTATTACAAATATAATAATGGCACTTTTACATATAAATCTTATTTTTACGTACATTATCGCACCTAAATTTTGTTCGAAATATTCAGAATCACCAATAAAAATCGGGGCGAACTCCAAAACACTAATATCACAAAATTATGAGCATTTCTATTTACAGGCGTACCCATTTTTTTATAAGTGGCATATATCACTTTATGCCCACGCTATTTATAGAAAAAATGTCCAGTTTATTAAGTTTTTAATAAAATAATCTTCTACTATTTATTATCCATTTTATTACGTTTTTAATAAAATAATCTTATAACGTAACAAAGAGACTAGCAAAAAAAAAAAGATCGAAAGAGCTCGTTTATTAACTCTTGAGTGGAAATAATCCAAACAATGTAAAATCTAAAGTTAATGTTGGTGGTACAACCAAAAAAAATTATACATATAATATATGGTCTATCCCCTGTAAGACTCTATTCGCTGGTAATAAAGTCGAAACGTGATAGCACATTTTTTGTTGACTGTACAACCGTTGATAGAAAAGCCCATTTAACAAGTATATCAATATTTAACGGATTAATGGAATAAGCATTGTTATTACTTAACAATGGAATTCCGTTAAGTAACCACTTAACTCCTAATGAAAATTTCGCAGGTTTATCTTATAATATCGATAATTCCTAGGATCACACGGCTTACTGCGAACCAAGATCGATTTTTCCTCCCTTTTACACTTATGTACACATTTGCAAGTGCAATAGAGGTAACACGTCGATAGAAGTTTGCGGTAGGTATTATCAAATCGCTATTAGAATGGGATTTTAAGGATATATTCATAGTTTAAGTGCAGGGACTTACGGACAATATTATTAATTAATCACTCACTACATCTTTAAACAAATCTTTTCTTGGTAAATGTTGTGTCATTTCTTGTGTCAGCCGTACTTTCGAATCCCTTTTTGATTCCGGTCTGATGATACATAATATAACCTCATGGGACCCCATTGGGTCCCACATTTGATAAGGTTTTGATTTTAGCACCTTCTCTTAATCAATAAAAGTTCAAATTAAATTTGGGATATGTATGTACAAAATTATTGTGTACCAGAGTAGGGCAGTAGGCTTATGATGATACCGTGTCTAATCGTTTGCCGGTGTTTTAACAAGTAGGTATGCTAATGCAAATATGGCGCGTCAAGGTGGATTTAGACCAAACGAGCGAATAGATTTATTCTATCTCTCACTAAGAATTTCGACGAATCACGTTTTGCGTAACGAACGAATTTCGTAGTATTCATAGAATGAGCATTCGCTAGTTTGCTCTGAATCCACCTTTACACGATAAATGGATAAAACGGGACCATCATACGCTGTAGGCTTCCCTTAGCCCCTCGTCAGTGACGACAAAAATGGCGAAAAGTCGTCTGTGGAGCCCAGTTCGGGCCTTGTCACAGACAAGGGTTGCCAGGCCACCGATTCTAAGAAACTGCACGCACTACGGCTCTTTCGTACAACGGCTGCTCAAGGCCAAGTTTTCTATCTGTCCTATTTCACTAGCTACACACCTCAATGAGTATGCAAGAGACATGTATACATTAGTCACCTTTATTACTCAATGACCAAACGGGCTTCGCTTCAGATGAGGGCGGTTGATAAAATGTTAAAATCGGGCCTCGCCACTGATGAGGGGCTATAAATATCTTATGTCTACATGATTCACGTATATCTTTGGTCCCTAATGGTAGTTCTTGCGCACCCAGCGGATCTTCGGGCCGCCGCGCTGCGACCGGATCTTGACGGATGCGCTCGCAGCCGCTTTCACCACATCTTGGATCTGGATATACAACATTTTGGATGATATTTTGTCCAGGGGTAGGTAAACCACGCAAGGAGACTGCAAAATTTAGGGTTAACCAACGAATACGGGGTTAGCTGGTTAACTCTATAACGATGGACAACACGATGTCTCTTTATTCGTGATATGAGGCGTTCGAAATACCAAAAATGCAACAAAAAAAAGGAAAAATATTTGCAGATATATGATCTAAACTCAAATAACATATCTTGCTTCTTTTAGCCGGCCTCTTAAGGAATATGCCGTTATTTTTTTTCCTTTTCCACATGGGCACCTTGTATAAAGGACTTTTCCCCTCATTAGCTCGTAAAGCGCTCGTTTATCCTTTTATACGAGCGGGTAAAAACGCTTTTTACCAACTTGTGGCTTAAGTAATACTTACTCGCTACGCTCGTAGCTCAATTTTGGAATCTTTCGGCACCTCAGGTCTCAATATTGGCACGACAGTTAAACAACAACTTTGCCCCCTTGTATAATAAATAAATATTTTATGGGTTTAGGGTGCATTGTCTAAACTCTAAAGATAAACAAGATGTAACGAAAATGAGACAGTTTTACTTACGCTCATCATCAAATTCTGGGCGTTTCCAATCAGCATGTTCATCGCCTCTATGTCCTCCTCAGATCCTGAGACATTTTATATGGAGGTAAGAAATCTGGACAATCTTACACAAATCAGTGAAATGAAATGAAATGAAATGAAATGAAATGAAATGGTTTATTCATCATGTAGGCATATTAAATTTGCACTTATGATAGTCAAAATCTATGGGAGATGTAAAAGGTCTCCAGATCAATTGAATATAAATAAAAATAAATAAAACAATGTCATTTTGTACGGAGATGTAGAGGGTCTCCACGGTCATAGTTGTATAAGATTAAAAATAGGAGATGTAAAGGGTCTCCAAATGTCAGATATGAAAACTCTGGCAGTAAAGGTGCTCACACGAATAAAATAATTCAACCCCAAGCATTTTTATCCTCCATATAATCTTTGATACTATAAAAAGCTTTAGACATGAGCTTTTGTTTCACGATTTTTTTAAATTTGTTAATTGATAAGGATGTTAAAGTGCTTGGGAGTTTGTTATAGAACCTTACACAATTACCCTTGAACGAGTTTTTTATTTTTTGGAGCCGAGTGGTGGGCACTGCGAGCTTGTATTTGTTTCTAGTATTCATGTTATGTATATCACAGTTTCTTTTAAAGTTAACAATGTTCTTATGGACATACATAATATTCTCGTAGATATATTGACTGTGAACTGTCATTATGTCAATTTCTTTAAACTTATTTCTAAGGGAATCTCTCTTTTTCATTTTATAAATCGCACGAACAGCCCGCTTCTGCAGTACAAAGATAGTATTTATGTCAGCAGCACTACCCCACAGCAGAATGCCGTATGACATAACACTATGAAAGTAACCAAAATAAACTAATCTAGCGGTCCTTTCATCAGTTAGGTGGCGGATTTTACTACATGCAAAAGCTGCAGAACTCAGTCGGCTCGAGAGATTAACAATATGTGGACCCCATTGCAGTCTTGAGTCTAACGTAATACCTAGAAACACTGTACTAGTTACCATTTCCAATTCCTCATCTTTGATATTTACACTTTTTTGATTGTTTTTTACATTAGTAGTAACAAATTTAATACATTTTGTTTTCTTCTCATTCAATAGCAGATTATTAACATCAAACCAATTTACTATTCTTGATATAGCATTATCAACGTGATCATCATTAGCATATTGCTCGCGTTTCGTTTTAAAAATCAGTGAAGTATCATCCGCAAATAATACTATATCATGGCTATCTTTGACTAAAAATGGTAAGTCATTTACGTAAATGAGGAATAGGAAAGGTCCCAATATTGAGCCTTGTGGCACGCCCATTGAAACCAATGATCCGGCCGATCGTTCTCCATTCACGTTCACCCTTTGAATTCTCCCGTTCAAATATGATTTAAACAAATCCAAAGTGGTACCTCTAATTCCATAATGGTGCAATTTCCTGATCAATATTTCGTGGCTGACACAATCGAATGCCTTGGATAGATCACAAAAAATACCCAAGGCATCCTTTGAGTCCTCCCAAGCATCGAAAATACTTTGAATTAACTCGACTCCGGCATCTGTTGTTGAGCGACCACGAGTAAATCCAAACTGCCTCGGATGCATGATGTCATTTGTGTTAAAATATTGTAAAAGTTGTAACAAGATTAATTTTTCAAAAATTTTACTAAACGTGGGTAGTACCGATATAGGTCTAAAGTTGGTGGGGTCCTTGGTACTACCCTTTTTAAAGAGAGGAATGATCTTACTATGCTTCATTAGGTCAGGAAATTCACCAACATCGATACAATTGTTGAAAATTAAAGCCAGGTCAGGCGCTATTATTTCGATTAGGGATTTAACAACATGAACAGAGAGTCCCCAAAGATCATTCGTTTTCTTGATATTTATCAATTTAAATGCCTTAATAACATCTAAACATGTTACTTGCTTAAAATTAAAGATTGTTGTACATTCTGGGACATTATCCGATAACATGTCTATGGCAGACGAGGTAGATGAATTTAAATACTTAGTTGTGGAGGCGGGTGCATCAGTAAAAAATAATTCAAAAGCTGTGGCTACTTCTAAATCTGAACTTGTAAGTTTTCCATCAATATTAAGTTGGTAAGAATGATTTTTGTTTTTACTACGACCAGTCTCCTCATTAATTACTGTCCACGTTGTTTTTATAATGTTCGAGCTATTTTTAATTTTACTACTTAAAAAGTTACGTTTTGCTATATGACAGTCTAATTTAAATTGCTTAGATATCTGTTTGACATGTTCTTTAAATTCATCACTTGTGTTAAATCGTCGTTCTTCGTACAGTGCGTACAGTGTCTCCCTTCGCTTATGTAAGTCCGCAGTAGCCCACGCACTGAAACCGCTCGGGCCACCAACCACAGCCGATTTAGAAGTAAATATCGCGCTATATTGTGTCATGATTTTATTGAAGAATGAATTGTACATTTCATTAGGGGTATGTTCAGAAGCCAGAAATGATAACTCTTGAGCAAGGCTTTCCCTCATTCTCTCCAATCGGTCTGTAGTTACTGGCACAAACGTTATTTTTTTCTTTAAAATTGGTTTCATTATTGCCTCAATTTTTATTAATTGACCTAAGTGATCTGATTCTAATTCACTGATAATACTTTTACTGATAGGGATTATATCTGTAAAAATGTTATCAATGCAAGTAGCACTTGTAGCAGTTACTCTAGTTGGCTCCATAAAAATATGGTTTAATCTGAAGGATTTGAAAAGATTCACCAACCTAACACTGAGTCTCACAGTCTAGTCCCAAACCAATATAATTATATCGAATCTTGGAAATGACACATAATTAGACCAGGCTACAGATTAGATACAGGGTGAACGATATGAAGTGTTACCAAGTAGAAATACACTTCATATCGTGTACCCTGTAGATTTATGACTATTATCTTAAGCATTAATTGCATATTTTTTGAAATAGATATGTAGGTACTATCGACAAAATTGAATGCTGACCCAACGTAGAACCATGCCAACTAGGCATTATTAGTCAAATTGTAGAAAACTGTCGTATTGACCTTGCTGCGATATGGTTCTATGGTGGGTTGGATTCAATTTTGTCGATAGTACCTACATACATTCAGACGTTTCAGTGAAAACACGATGGCAAGAGATTTACACAAAATCATTATCTAATTATAGTATACAGTTTAGAGAATAAATATTTTGCTTGTTAGAGTTACCTTGGTGCCCCAAGAAAGATCCTTTGACAGTCGTCAACATCTTTAGTTGACCGCTGATCGTTGGGATCTGGTCACACACTTGGAGTAGATTCTGGAATTGAAACAATTGATTTACTTCAATGACCTGTTCATTACTTTTCCACTTCAAGAAGTAGGTTACGTCTGGTGGTTCGTATCAATTCTTATCTTGTGATGCAACTCCGTCAAAGAAGACGAAAGTCTTTGATTAGTGTGTGTTGCCAGTGATGACATACGGTACTGACACGTGGTCGTTTACAATGGGCCTCATAAGAAGGCTCAAAGTCAACCAAAGGGAAATGGAGAGGGCTATGCTAGAAGTCTCTCAGCGAGATCGGATTAGAAATGAGACCATCCGCAGCAGAAATAAAGTAACCGATACCTATTGCTCTCCGAATTCGCTAAACTAAAGTGGCAGTGGGCGTGGCACATTGCGCGCAAAACCGATGGCCGTTGGGGCGGAAAGGTTCTCGAGTGGCGGCCACGTACCGGAAGGCGCAGTGTGGGTAGGCCCCCTACAAGGTGGACCTGGTGAAGATCGCAGGAGTCCGTTTGATCATTGTTGAGGGCCGATCATTGTGGCAATCTTTGGGGGAGGCCTATGTTCAGCAATGCACGTCTTTCGGCTGATATGATGACGATGATGACGCTTGTAAAGTTTTGTGGGATAGGCCACTGGAGAATAATCCAGGGTACTCACGGTTCTTATCCTCATATCCGTGCATTCAAGTGCGAGTTTCCGCGCCAGTCGCGCCACCTCGTGGGAGGCGGCGACGATCGCCTTCGACGTCGATATCACCTCGCGTTTCTTGTCTGTGGATCAAATATAATGATCAAGTAAAGTTTGTGTGTTAAAGTTGACTATATATTGATGATGATGACGTGCTGATGTATTCGTGCAAAAAATGCATAATCAATATATTAATTCGTTTTTAGTGAATACTAAATATACCTGGATAGGTACAGTCGACGTCAAAGATATCGGTATGGTTTAGGTGCCAAAATAGTACATTGTGTACTTAGGGCGGTAAACAAGAAATTACGAACGAGTGTGAATTCAAGCCCGAGCCGAAGGTGAGGGCTTAATTCTAACACGAGTTCGTAATTCTTGTACCGCCCGTGGCACACACAATGTTTTTCATCACACCTGTGATGCAAAAAAGTAAATAATAGTACATTGTGTATTTAGGGCGGTAAGTAAGAATTTGCGAACGAGTGTGAAAGTAAAGCCCAAGCCGAAGGCGCGGGCTTTACTTCACACGAGTTCATAATTCTTGTACCGCCCGTGGTACACACAATGTTTTTCATCACACCTGTGATGCAAAAAAGTAAATAAAACAATATATTTTCACAAAACTACTCTAAAATGGTCTAAATCAGGGATGACTTAATTTCATCATTTTCATAAAAGAAATCTCGGCGCGGCTGCGGCGTGCGCCGGACCCCGCTAGTGCGACGTAATGTTGTATGAAAATCCTTAACGGCCTACTAGGACGTAATGACGCACCTACACAGCGCATCACCGCACCGTATTGGCGCACTTACCGAACAGGTGTGATGAAAATATATTTACTCGACTTTATTGCCTTGACATTAAGGTCGTGTAAATATATTTTGGCACCAAAACTGTAATGATATCTTTGTAAGTACTCATGGGTATTCTAATAGTCGATGCTCGTAAAACATTTCTCATAAACAGGTCTTTGGTTTAATGAAAAGAATGGTTTTGGGTACAGATCTTTTTACTTTTTACTTACTCCAAACCTGGCATAATAATTAGGGGTCGGAACTATGGGTGCAAAACTTTAACAAAACTTAAAATTGACATTATGGAACACTTTAGCCAAGAAAAATTTGTATCCAGTTTTATGCCCTATCTCGGAATCTTCAAGTTACATTGTGTGGGTGTGTAGATATGTATGTTATTTTATTTTTATTTTTATTTTATTTATTTGTTATGGATGTATGTGCTATGTCAAGTCCACTTGAGAAGTTTTGTTAAAGTTTGGCACCCATAGTTGCGACCCCTAATAATAATAACTCACCTGCTTATAATAAGATACTTGCTTACCCCCCTATTTATAAACGTCTGCTAACTTAACAAACCGCTAGTAATTGTTTGTTCCTTTCGGTCTTAATAATGTGTCCATAAGAGCAAAAGGGACAAACAATACTTAAGTAGCGGCTTGTTAAGTTAGCAGACGTTTATGAATAAGGGGGTTTGTAAATATTCTTGGGCTGATATACTAAATACGGAGTAAGTAGTATAAAATGTTCGGTTCAGTAAAAGGTCGAAGAAACAATAATTAATTTTATAGATAAATACGATGTTTTAGATTCTTATTATATTCAGATATTATTATTATAGAGTGTAGATATTTAAACAAAGCTTTTCATAATAAATAATAAATAAACGAAGACGTAAATGCAGTGAAATTGAGGTGCGATGGAATGGACATTGGTGCTTGAATTCTATTTGTGCATTAACGTGCATCATTATCCTTTTGCAAGTGCATAATTTCCTTCAGAATCTCTGGCTGTGCTGTAAAGCAATGGCTTTATGTTAAAAATAATTCAAATTAAGCGACCATAAGAAAATATATCTGCGGAATGTGGGTTCCAAATAATTGGTGACAAAAGCCACCAACCAAACTGAAGTAAATTTTATGTTTTATGGAGATTTCATACGTACAGTGATCTGATCTATGGGTGAAAAACTTAAAAAAAAATCTAAATTGACATAATGGGAATATTTTAGCCAAGAAAGATACGAATATTATTGAAAAATCCATCCAATTTAATTGCCTATCTCGGAATCTTGAACTTACAATGTTTCCTTGTGTAGATTATGTACAGTCGACGTCAAAGATATCGGTTACGGTCTAGGTGCCAAAAATATATTTACACGACTATATTGTCTTCACATTAAGGTCGTGTAAATATATTTTTGGTACCTATGTACCTAAACCGTAATGATATCTTTGACGTCGACTGTACCTATAGTTTATGGATATAATTTATGTGCTCTTTCACGTACACTTGACAAGTTTTGTTATAGTTTTGCACCCAACATCTGATCACTAGGTATATAATGGAAGGTACTAATTAGGAATACCCATAGTACCTGCCATATGAAACCTAATGCTATTTCTAGAGAAACCACAGATATAATTTTAAAGGCCGTAAGCCATACAATCCAACAGCCATGACATTGATTCGATTTTCATACCCGAGTCGTCCATCCAATGGCCAAAACGAGCATTTTGACCAAACTCTGATGGAAGGTTAACAAATTGGTTAATAACAAAAAAATGAGTTCAGACACATAAAAAAATCAAAACTTCCCACAATAAATAACATAAATACAAAAATAAACAGAAACACAACAAATCGCTTACAACGGTTACGTGTTTATCGTTTAGGTATCGTGAGACACGTGAACCATCATAAGCATATAGGCACTTATTGTTTTTTAACGTCTGCCAATATGTTTATCTCGTAGCGTTGTCTCGTTTAACCTTTTGACCGCCATAGAAGCCAATAGAAAGAAATAAGAAACAAAGGAATAAATTTATTCGTAGCACACACAAAATACAGAAACGAAAAAAATAATATTATACAAATAAGAACGTGTAAGCTACGAAATGGCCTCATCTCAGTATATTGCTAGCGAGTACCAGCGCTGGGCTTCCGATGAGGCCATCACGTCACCAGTTTCGGGCATTTCTCCGAGCGTTTCAACCGCTGTGACTTCGGTGGCAACATTATTACCCGATTTCCGTGGGTATCTCATACATTTTCTGCATAAATTAGTAGTTGTCAACTACGTCTACCAATATATCCAAAAGTTCTTGCATCTCTCACGGGATTCGTGAGATAAGGCCGCCACCGAAGTCACAGCGGTTGAAACGCTCAGAGAAATGCCCTTTCATAGAAACTCGTGACTACGATGCCAATGACGGCACCGGCCGATGGCTACGCCAATCCAGTAGGAACTTACGAGGGCGGCCGTGAATCTCTATTTCGCTTAAAAATCATGATTGCCTGGCGTCAGTGTCGGGTGAATCTGAGCGTTTCAACCGCCTAATTTTGGTGGCTTTTTGCCGAAGTTTCTAAAGTTCCCAATGTTATACTTCGTCATTTGTATAAGGTACCGTGCCTCCTTCAAATGACAAAGTAACACATTGTAACGAATAGAAACTTGGGCAAAAATAATGCCACCAAAATTAGGCGGTTGAAACGCTCAGATATTCACCCTATCACGTCATATCGTTTCACCTCTTGTCAACAGCGGCCCTACGAAAAACGGAATTTTTAAATTTCGAGGATTTGTCTCTCTCACTTTAATGACGCCTTAGTTGGATTGACAGAAAAATCCTCGAAATTTACACACTTCGATTTTCGCGGTAGTAGGCCACTGTTGACAGCCAAGAGGTGAAACAATATGACGTGACAGGGTGAATATCTGAGCGTTTCAACCGCCTAATTTTGGTGGGTTTCTTTTCGCCGAAGTTTCTATTCGTTACAATGTGCTACTTTGTCATTTGAAGGAGGCACGGTAGGTACATTATACAAATGACGAAGTATAACATAGAAACGTTTAGAAACTTCGGCAAAAATAATGCCACCAAAATTAGGCGGTTGAAACGCTCAGATATTCACCCTGTCACGTCATATCGTTTCACCTCTTGTCAACAGCGGCCCTACGAAAAACGGAATTTTTAAATTTCGAGGATTTGTCTCACTCACTCTAATGACTTAGTTGGATTGACAAAAAAATCCTCGAAATTTACGAGCTTCGATTTTCGCGGTAGTATAATTAAGCTTTATTTGTTCAATGCTAAGGTGAAATTATGTTACAGTTTCATTTTTAATTTGTTTTTTTAACGCATTGATCCCTGTTGGGTTTCGCGGTAGTAGGCCAGGTTAAGCCGTCGCATGCGCAAGCGGGCCAGTGTTATGCGTTCACCAAACGTACCGGCATGCATGTGGTCAGACAGCTTGGCCATGAGCACGGCCATCCGCTTCGCCACGGCCACGATCTCGTTGTCTCGTGCTGACCACTCGCGGACTGCCGCGTGGAGGTTCAGGGCTGCGTTCTGGAGTTTAATAGAAAGGATTAAAGTACTGGTTTGCGATCACGTTTGGAGTTTTGCGACAACACACTCATAATGATCACCGTTCGATCACGTAGCTCACACATTGCTATCATTGATAGTCGGATCCAGACTGAACAGGCAGCCTTGTTCTATATGGATACATACTCACAGTTGCTCACGTGTAGCTCGCATTGCTCACTTGTTGTTTACTCTACCAATATTAGATGTCAGAAACCAAAGAAAACCAGCCAAGAGCATGTCGGACCAGGCGCGTTCCGTAATTATTCAAAAACTGCCAGGCTGATTATGATCGAAACAAATTTATTTTAATGTTTTCTATATTTTTCGGATCCACGGATCAAAAGTTAGAAGAAAGACACACTTTTTTTGAATTTTGCAGTTGTTATCTCCAAAAATGTTTAGTTTACAAAAAACTTTCTTTTAAAACTCTCATTCTTTTAAAAGACATTCAACTATGCATATAAATATCATCCCCATTTACAATTTTTTTTATAATTTTATTCTACCATTTCTTCGGCATGAGTCATGCCGCATGACTAATATACTTCCCAACTAGGTAAGTACATAATAGTTATTTATGTGACTGGTCCATACCTACAGCTCAAATACAATTAGGCGAATATTCTGTAAACTCACATATATAGGCTGATCGGTTTCTCGTTGTTTCTGGAAGATCATTTCTCCGCCAAGCACCGACTCCACCTCTCCCGTGGCTCGTAGGATCTGCAAGGAACATTCACATCAGGAAATAAGGAGTTGCAAATTTCTTACATGGTGCTCACACGACTGAAATAAACATATGATTGTTCCTACGTTCTACAGTCATGCAGTTTACTCGTACTGATACTTTATTGTGCTGTGACACACTGGATGATGATGGAACGTTGCCTGATACTATTTAGGTTCATGGAGGGTTGAGGTCTTAGGTTACGCCAGGTATTGTAACATTTTTTAGTGCGACGCACAAACTTCAGGGATGTTGTTTCTCCATTGATACATACACACACACATCCTGCTCACATTGATCAACAGTTGCTCACGCGTAGCTCACCTCAGTGATTATTGTTCATCTAATCGGACAGCTTGACTCTCTTAAACTTAACTCAGTATAGAACTGGCATCATCTCTGGATCGCGTTGAGCGTTTTGTGGTAACATACCAGTTAACATTGTTTACCGCTTGATATCATCAGAGTTCCAAATCACGTTTGGAGTTTTGCAAAAACACACTCATAATGATCACCGTTCGATCACGTAGCTCACACATTGCCATCATTGATAGTCGGATCCAGACTGAACAGGCAGCCTTGTTATGTATGGATACATCACTCACAGTTGCTCACGTGTAGCTCGCATTGCTCACTGGTTGTTTACATAGCTCACCTCAGTGATATTGTTCCTCCAGTCAGGCAGCTTGCTCGCTCTCAGCTCCCTCTTAGGCTCAGCCTCCCGCAGCTTGAGCTGCGCGGCCGTCAGCACTCGCATCAGCTCTGGATCGCGTTGATATCATCAGTTCCCGCTTGATATCATCAGTTCCGAATCACGTTTGGAGTTTTGCGAAAACACACTCATAATGATCACCGTTCGATCACGTAGCTCACACATTGCTATCATTGTTAGTCTGATCCAGACTGAACAGGCAGCCTTGTTCTGTATGTATAGATCACTCACAGTTGCTCACGTGTAGCTCGGCTTGCTCACTTGTTGCTTACATAGCTCACCTCAGTGATATTGTTCCTCCAGTCAGGCAGCTTGCTCGCTCTCAGCTCCCTCTTAGGCTCAGCCTCCCGCAGCTTGAGCTGCGCGGCCGCCAGCGCTCGCATCAGCTCTGGATCGCGTTGGGCGTTCTGTGAGGACATGCTCACATTGATCACTCGGTGGGCTAGCCTGAAAAAATAACGAATTGTTATATGGGAAAAGTATAGTAGAATCGGGCTCAGACGGAATGTAGTGTGACTTTCATGTATTTATTTATAGAACTTGATGCAACCTACTTATTTTAAATCAATCAAAAACCTGCTGACTGACTGCTTTCGCCCTAACAAGTATGTCAATTGTATAACTTCCTGCTACATAAAAAATTGGCAATAATATAGGTAATTTACATCAAGTGAAATACTGAATAAATATACTATTTTGTTTTAAAGGTTAATATACTTACTCGTAAACAGTAGCATTGTTAAAGAAAATTTTGTTATAAAGTAATTTAAATCTATGACTGAAATTGGCAAAGGTTTGAATGTTTGACTTATGTTGAGGAATTTTCCCAGAAGTCCAAGTAATTTTATAATTGTGAAAATCTGACAAAAAGCACTTACTTTCTGATAGCTGTAGAGGTGTTGGAGCATTTTTGCAGGTCGTTCTGATGTGCCGTCGATTCTTCTTTCATACGCTGCATAGTTTCCTCTGGAACCGGAAAATATTATTTGAAGTTTCTAATACATCAATAGGTAATCGATTAAGCGATGACAGAGGAAAGCATTCACTTGTCTAATCCCGAATCTTTCCGTGGGTATCGTAAGAGTCGATTACGGGATTGAAGATTGATGATGGGCAGCAATAGTGCACACACTACTGCCATCGCCAATTCGCTTGCCCAGCGTGACGATTATGGACATTACATTGTAATACGCGTAGATAATAGGAGAGGTTACTATATCTAGCTGTGGATTAAAATAAGCTGATGATGTAAGTAAGTAAGTATAAATACTTTATTGTACAGTCGACGTCAAAGATATCTTTACAGTTTCAACCTTGATGTCAAGGCAATAGAGTCGTGTAAATATGTTTTTGGCACCTAAACCGTAACGATATCTTTGACGTCGACTGTACACGCAAAACACATAAATCACAATTGTAAAATAAAAGCAATACACAATGGCGAACTTATCCCTGCAAGGGATCTCTTCCAGTTAACTTTTGAGCAATTGAGAGGAAAAGTATAATTATTAACAGAGACAAACCAGCACTGATGTATGATGAAAATTTTGAATCGAGTGCTTTTTTGTGAAATGGTCAAAGGATTAAGCAAAAAACCCTAAAACAGTTAGGAATGCTTACCTGCAGTTTGCACAAACTGCATAGGGTCCACAGCACGGTCACACAAGTCTCGAACCTTGGACAGGGACTCCGAATACTGGGCCAGTTGTGATTTGTACTCCTCCACAACCGCCTGCATTGTAAATAAATTCCAACTGTACTTATTAAAGAAGTCATGAATTGTGCATGCAGACTAAAAGAGCATTCGCTGTCCTATCCCCTACTCTACGAAATCAACGAATCATGTTTCGTGTAACAATCGTATTTCGTAGAGTAGGGGGATAGAACAGCGAACGCTCTTTCGGTCTGCATGCACCTTTAGATGGCAATAATTTCTTCCAGATGTTTTAAAAGCAAAATAAAATACTCGTCATTATTTTAGGACGTTTAGAAGCATCGCTCAAAACTCCGCGTAACCCGATTCTGATGACTAACAAACGATTAGAAATGAAGAAATTGCACGCGTGCATCATATTTACAAAACATTCTATTCTGTCTCGCTATGTACAAGAACCGTGTGTTACATAAGGTGACTAATTGAAAATTATACTTGAATGCAAGAGAAGAAGGTAGAGAATTCAAGTTTTTTATAAGTCACATACGATTTTTGGTTGGTCTAAGTAATTGTTTGTGGTTCCGGTCAAATGAAATATGTTGTTTGCCAAAACAAAACACTAGGTATATTACTGACGTATATTTCGTCAGTGAGTGGCGTAAAGTTAAATGTAAACATTTGATTCAATTAAATTGTTTTAAATTACGCCATGAGTAGCTAAAAGAGAGGATTTTTGCGGTGGGATGAAATATGGACTATTAAAAGTGGTTCTAAGTTGATGAGTAGGAAATATACGTACCGTTTCCGTAGGATTTATAACCCTCTTTTCGGCAGCTTTCACCAGCATTGGAGCCAGCAATTCAGCCTGAAAATTAACTTAGGCTTATTACTAAAATCTATTTCCAGAAAAAAACATACTGAAGACAATAGTGTGGGACTAAAAATTGTGACATTGGATTAAAAAATGCTGAAAAGATTTTTTTTATTGATTCAACAATATTATCAGGATATTTATTTAATTACAATATTTAACTACCTACTTAGGTATGGTACGAAATTATTATGCATAGTGTAAGTTAATAATGTTATTATGGACACGTATACTGGGTGTTTCCTAAGTCACTAATAATGCCTGTCATTTCAGTATACAAGATAAATATAAATAATAGATAAAAGAAGGGCACAGTACAAGAAATCGCCCGAACTTTCCTTAATTTGAGGGTCCATCGGCAAAAATAACAATAAAATGAGTGCGCACCTGACTTGTACATTTTCGCAATTCAGCACCATCACCTCCCTGGCCATCAGCGACCACTCGTGCCGTCTTCGTCACTCGCCCCAGGTGTGCGAGGAGGTCAGCTATCTTTCTCTCCAGCAGGAACTTGCGTTTTGCCTCATCTGCAGACGGGTTTGGGTTTAAAATGGACTAGAGAACTGGATAAGGGAAAGCCATGGGCATATTTCCATTGTGATTTCAATGTTAGATTTTAATTAAGTTTACACACTGACGCGCTCCTATGAAATGGTTTTCACGGAAGACTAGCGTCAAGGTACTTAACAAGTATCTTGACATAAAGCTGAGTGAAAACCTTTTCGGTCACGCTTTAAAATTAATGATATGTTATAGTTTGTATACCTATGTTTGTATTTTAAGCGCACTGAATAAATCATTTTTCTTTCTTCTTCCATGGCTAAGTTAGTAAACTTGTGCACGAATTACGCGAGGTTCGACAAGAGGAGGTTACGAAATATACACAAAATGTCACATTTGCAGGGTGTAAATCTAATAAGGGCAAAGCTTTTAGCGGGGGTAAGATTAGGCCATAAGTAATGGAATACGAGAGCGATTCCATGACGCCTCCTCAACGGTAATGAGGATGACGCCGCAGGCCTCCTCCCTCTGAATAAAAGAGGGGGTTTCAGGAGGAGAGAGTACCACACACTACCCCTGCCCCGGCTGGGGGTAACGGTGCGCAACATTCTTTAATTGCGACAACAAAAAAAGGAATTTCGATAGCTTTTATTTAAAATTAGAGCCACATAATTATCCGTACAAAGTCCACTGCAAGGACTATATTCTCACCCGATTTTTCACTTAACTTCTCTCACTCTCACTTAACTTCTTAACACTCATTATAAACTCTTTTTTAAAGGTTCCGACATACCTCTCTCAGCGTCAACCAGTACGTCCAGGTCTGCCAGCGGTTCCTCGTCTTCAATCAGGTCTTCCACCACCATGGTCACGATGCTGCGGTCTACCGCTTTGGCCAGGTCTTTTAGCCGATCCATTAGGACACTGCAGGAAACCCACAAAAAACAAATATTGAATCAATATTTCAGGATAATTAGGCTAATATATAATCAATATATCAGGGTAAGGGTGTGGTGACGGCAGTAAGAATACATTTGTTACCACCCCAGGGATTGAAATGTCACTGACTACTTTGACTCGAAGATTGATGATGGGCAGCAGCATCATCATAGTGGACACACTCATGCGATCGCCAACCGGCCGTAAGTAGGGCATTTACCTCCTAATGCGTCCATGCGCATTGCGCATAATTATGCCATGGAGAGGCTGTTGTCCAGCAGTGGACTAACATAGGCTGATAATGTATTTCAGGAATACGACGCTTTGGTAAAATCTTAGTCTCCGATCAACGATCAAGTTAAATACTTCTAGCTATATAAGATAGTGTTACAACCTCATTTTATATAACTCATCATTGATCATAGAGAACACCATCATTAATGTCATGTCATGTATTTTACTTCACTTTTGATTGTCAACGAATTAAATAAACATATTTTAACAAATTATGTAATTTATATCAGTGGCGACGAGGATTAAAAATCTTCAGAATGAACAGCGAACAATTTGACAAATTCCTTACACTGCAAGCTACACAACAAAAACAAATCTCGGACATACTACAATTACTGCTAACACAACAGCAAAACGCAGCAGCCGGAACTCCCACACCCAAGACAAACGGAACGGAGTCAACCAGCTCTACAAACAGCTACGGTAACCGGAACTATGTTTATAACGGTTTTAAAAGTGACAAGTTCAACCCGGAGGACACGGCAGTTGAAAACTTCATTGACTATTTCGAAACAAAATGCAAACTTTGGGGTGAAGACGCTCGAGTTATACAAAAGGAACTCTTATTCACCTGTCTTTCACCGGAAACCTTTCACGACATAAAAGTTGCTCTAACACCAAATTTCGAAAACAGCACATACGCAGAGATCAAAACCAAACTACTCGACCTATACAGAATTAAACGCACAAGGTACAGAGCATTAACGGACTTTTGGAACTGTGTAAGAAAAGACAACGAATCTATGGAACATTACGCCAACAGGCTGAAAGAGATAAGTAAAGATTGTGGTTATAGCAATGACATATTAGAACGACAACTACGTGATCGATTTGCAACCGGGCTTAATCACGAACAGCTGCAAATAGACCTAAAACAAAAATGGCCGGACCTTCAAGAAGTTCAAGACGGTAAGCTGAAAGAAGTAACTTTTTCTCAAATTTTTTGCGTTGCACAGTCGCGGGAAAGAGCAGAAAGTGATGCAGATATACACGTCAAAGTCAATAAGATTAAAAAACATCAGCGACCGGACCGTCACATGTCACCCCGCAAATTACAAACTCACCAATGTTTAAGATGCGGTGAACCTGAAAGACACCCTCTTAACCATTGTGCTGCCAAAGCACATACATGCAAACTCTGCAACACGCCAGGCCATTTTGAAGACTGCTGCATCAAATCAGGCAAAGCATGCTTACCTAACCGCATTTTCAAACATGGGACATATAACAAGAGAAACAAACTGCATAAACTTAGACACGACGGAGACAGTTCATCACAATCTTCAGACTCAGATGACAGCGGAGACGAAACCGACGTCGTATGTCAAATAAACAAAAAGAAAAGTAAGGACAGTAAGAAAATTGACGTTTTTATTAACGAAACCCCCTGCACGATGGACTGGGACCCTGGTTCACTATATTCAATTATCAGTACACGATTCTGGACACGTATCGGAGCACCTCCGCTTATAAAAGCTCCAGGTTTGCGAGCATATGGAAACACAAGACTTAAAGCGAAGGGTTTAACAAACGTTACTGTACGAATTGAAGACGAGGAAAAACTACTTCCTGTTGTTGTTATGAAGTCAGCTGACCCTATGTTGTTCGGCCTACAGTGGAGCGAAATGTTTCAAATGGACTTTCCGAAACCAGTCTACTCCATTAAGAAAACTCGACAGGAATCCATAACGCTTAAACAAATACTGGACAAATATTCTATTCTTTTCGACAGTAAACTTGGAAAAGTTAAAGATTATCAAGTAAACATACATGTCAAGCCAAATGCACAACCCAAACACATTCCGGCCAGATCAATTAAATTTTCAATGAAGAAGAATATTGAACGTGAACTAGATCGTTTGGTTGAAGAAGGGATTATAACCAAAATAGACCCCAACACAACACCCATTCAGTGGGCAACACCGACTGTTAACGTGGTGAAATCCAATGGCCAGATCAGAATCTGCGGTGACTTCCGTAATACATTGAATCCGGTTCTAATAACACACGCTCACCCCATTCCTTTATTTGATCAGCTTCGTCAGAACCTAGCCGAAGGCGAAAAATTTTCGAAAATAGATCTTAAGGATGCGTATTTACAATTCGAAATCGAGCCTAATTCTAAACAGTTCCTGACAATATCGACACACAAAGGATACTATTTCTACAACCGAATGCCTTTTGGCATCTCAACGGCCCCATCAATTTTCCAACATTATCTTGAAAAGCTGCTTGAGGGATTGCCAAATGTAGCAGTCTATTTTGACGACATTGCGGTTACAGGAAAAAATGACAAAGAACACCTTGAAACACTACGTACGGTTTTTGAAAGACTTCAACAAGCTGGATTGAAAGTCAATCTAAAGAAATGTACCTTTTTACAACCAGAAGTCGAATATCTTGGACATACAATTGACAAAAATGGAGTACGCCCTACAAAATCAAAGATTGAAGCTATCGCCAAAGCCGCCCCACCAACTAACGCAAAGGAGCTACGATCCTTCCTTGGATTGGTCAACTTTTATGAGCGGTTCATACCACATTTGCACAGTGTCTGTGCCGACCTTCATGCACTTACGGGGAACAGAATAAAATGGCAATGGTCTAAGAGAGAAGCTGAGGCTTTTGACCACGCTAAGTCGTTGATTGTACGTTCTAAACCACTTGTGGCTTTCAATGATAAATGCCTGCTTTATCTAGCCTGTGATGCTTCAGAAAAGGGAGTAGGAGCAGTCCTTTTTCACAAAAGGAATAATATTGAGCAGCCAATTGCTTTCGCATCGCGTAAACTCCGACCAGCAGAGTCAAAGTATTCTGTCATTGACCGCGAAGCGCTCGCAATATTTTTTGGGATCAGAAAATTTGACCAATACCTTCGCGGCACCAAATTTACATTAGTCACGGACCATAAGCCTCTGATACACATCCTAGGTTCAGAAAGAAACTTACCCAAAATTGCAAATAATCGTTTAGTACGATGGGCCTTAATAATTGGAAGCTATGATTACGACATTCAGTATACAAAGGGATGTAATAATCTGATCGCAGACTATTTATCAAGGATGCCAAATCCGGAAGAACTTCCTACTAAATCTGAACTTAAGGTTCACAAAATTGTAGCGCGCCTGCAAACTGATAGCGTCAACGACATCGCGTTATCTGAAAGTGTCATACGAGATGAAACACGAAAAGATAAAACACTTAAGAAAATATCGGACTTTATTAAAACTGGCTGGCGTGAGCATCATTACACAGAAGACGTAAAACCATATGCTAGGAAGCATAGCGAATTATCAATAGAAAATAAGATAATCATGTGGCAAGGCCGCATTGTTGTTCCCGAAACTCTGAGAAAATCGACATTAAAATATCTACATCTTGGACATCCCGGCATTTCAGCAATGAGAGCATTGGCACGATTCTATGTTTGGTGGCCAAATATAGAGGAAGACATAGACACACATGTCAAGAGTTGCAACAAATGCCAGACGAATAGGCCAAATACTCCAGACCTTCCAATCTTCTCATGGTCTATGCCAGACCAGGCCTGGGAAAGAATTCATGTAGATTTTGCTGGACCATTTGAAGGCACATATTGGTTAGTTCTCTCCGATGCCTTCTCCAAATGGATTGAGATCAAGCCGATGACCAAAATGACTACAGCTAAGCTTTGTGATGAACTGGACACCATATTTACTACCTTTGGCCTGCCTCAATTTTTAGTATCTGATAATGGTCCCCAATTTATTTCTAAGGAATTCCAGGATTACTGTGGAATGAAGGGCATTAAGCATATCAAATCGTCTCCTTACCATCCACGGACGAATGGATTAGCTGAACGGCTCGTTAGAACTTTCAAGACCAGAATGTCGTCCAGCACACTACCCCTTAAAAAATGGCTGGAACATTTCCTGTTTGCATATCGCATCACTCCCCATAACAGCACGGGCAAATCCCCGAGCCAGTTAATGTTTGGAAGGCAACTACATTGTGTGCTTGACAATGTCCGACCAAGTGCCAGACGTCTGTTACAATACAAACAAATACAAGCAAACATCAATTCCAATGAGCAGACGCCAAACCACAGACCAGGTGACACTGTCTATGTGCGAAGCAGGGAACAGCCGCGATGGGAACCTGCTACTATTTCGCGACGTACTAATAGATACTCTTATGTCATTAAAACGCCAGTGGGAGTGGAGAAGCGGTATCACGCAGACCACATACGACCCCGCCTTCCTGATCCAGAAGAAAGCCCTGACAGAGATTTACAAACATCTATGGTCCCAGTCGCTTCCTCCACGCCAGTACTGGAAGCTAACCCGAACATATTTGCAACGCCATCTTCAGGACCGAGAGTTGTAACTGAACCAGTTACAGAAGCTACTCCAACTGTTTCACCGCACAATGAGTTTGGCATGGCCACAGCAGTGACACCCATGGCTCCGCGGCGAAGCCATCGTACTGTTAAACCACCTCGGCGACTGATCGAAGAAATGGATATTTAATTCTTTTAGGGCGGACGAATGTTACAACCTCATTTTATATAACTCATCATTGATCATAGAGAACACCATCATTAATGTCATGTCATGTATTTTACTTCACTTTTGATTGTCAACGAATTAAATAAACATATTTTAACAAATTATGTAATTTATATCAGATAGCTCTGATGGTAAGTAATGTATAACGTGTATGGATACCAGAAAATGTTGTGCCGTTGAACTTTTAAACTATTTCCTAACTTTGAATCACACTATGATAAGATTGCTCATTCTTAAAGGAATCCAAGTTATTTCCGTACCTTCCAGTCTCTAAGGTGTATTTAGCGCTGCATTGCTGAAGGAGTTGCTCACATTCCTCAATCAGGTGCCTCATCTCTTCTCTGTCGGCTTCTTTTAGGTGAGTCATCATCTGGAGAAAGAGGCATTTTAGTGTTTTTGTGTTTGTTTGTCGCCGCTGATTTTATCAGGGTTTCAAAAAGGACCATGCGGGTGCAAAACAAATGAATGTTTCAGAGAGAGTATAACAAAAATAGTAGTGAAAGATTTTATTTTAAGGGAACCTTTGTATCTAAAAAGCTTACCTTCTTCCCAACATCGATAACATTCTTCGCAGCCTGCTCACCGTCAGACTTGATTTGAGCTTTGAACGTTGGTTTTTGAAGCCATTTATTGGCGATGAGCACCCTGAAATATCAATGCAGAGATTTAAAAGAATAATAGATTCTTAATCATTTAACATAAACGAAGTTTCACGAAGATTTGAAAATATATTATGCTACCAATTTTATATGAAATAAAATTAGACAAAAATATCGACTTTTAGAATTACAACGTGAGACTCAAACATATTTAAATATTTATCAAACGGGTGTGATGAGTGTGTGATATGATGAGGATCCTCTAAATGGATCGAAACATGTCGAGCAATTATCGACGAAAATTACGTGAGTAACCGTTTAATAAATTTAATATTTAAAAATATCGACAACCATTTAATAAAAGTAGACTTATATAGTTTTCGGTCGCATAAAGAAAATAAAAATCACGATCGTTTCCATTGTGTTGCTAAAGCTAGTCGTACAAACTATTCGTGGTTAGGTAGCTTAGTAAGATAGTACCTAGTAGTTTTCACTTTTTCAGCCTCCGTAGCCTAGTTAGTAGTGACACTGCCTACGAAGCTGGAGGTTCCGGTGAGGGCATTATTTGTGTATTTATTTATCATAAATATTTGTTCCTTGGTCATGGCTGTCTATGTATTTAAGTATCTATATGTATCTATCTATTATATGTATATATCGTCGTTTGGTACCCACATCACAAGCCTTAATTGAGCTTACCGTGGGAGCAAGTCGATTTGTGTAAGATGTCCCAAGATATTTATTTTATTTTTTTATTTACTAAAGCCATATAAGAATAGTACGTACTGCGTTTGGACGTAGCTAACTGCGGTCATGTCGCCATCCTGTAAACAAAGTAACACCCAAACAATTATACTTTTCCGAAAACGAAATCGAAGTAAAGACAAACCATACACAGTTTTAATAAAAGTGAACTTACGTCTTCTTCTATAGCTCCTTCAATTAAGCCTGCTTGCTGACCATTCTCCCTGAAAATAAAGAATATGTTAACCCACACAAATATCTTGGAGGATTCAATAGCGTGGATTCAGAAAATGTTGTAGAAAAGAGTAAAATATTTGCCCGACTCTTTACCCTTTTGGACAACATTTTATGGCGTGTTATGTGCTGTAAAGCCGCGTTTCCATTTCCACTTAGTGTCCTGGGCGAGCATTCGGTCATTCTTGGACAGATGAAAAACGGGTTTCACGAAAAAAAATATCGCCCTTTCTGCCGCCATAAACATTACCGGCCTTCATTACCGGCCGTATAAATGTAAATATATTGCATTGTGGTCTTATTGTATAGGGCCATTAGTTAGTTACTTTTAGTTAGTTTGTCAACTTATTGCAGTGCCCTTACAGGGCTGTGTCGAGCCGTTACCATTTTATAAGATCTTTTGTACACACAAAGCAATGATTAAATGAATACTGAATACTGAGCATAGCTAGCTTTGCCGTGTGGTGACGGCAGTAAGAATACATTTGTCACCACCCCAATTCCTCCTGAGGGTGTCGTAAGAGTCGACTAAGGGATTGAAGTGTCACTGACCATTTTACAAGATTGATGATGGGCAGCAGCGTCATCATAGTGGACACATTACTGCGATCGCCAATCCGCTTGCCCAGCGTAGCGATTATGGGCATTTACCTCCTAATGCGTCTATACGCATAGTTAATTTTATTTTTTCATCACATAGTGTTTAAGCAATTTTTTTACTCCTCTTGTAACTATATCAATGTCTTTTATTTGGGCAATAAATAAGTTTTGAATTTGAATTTAATAGGAGAGGCCTACGTCCAGCAGTGGACTAACATAGGCTGATGATGAGCATAGCTAAATGCTCGCTCAGAACACTAAGTGGAAACGTGGTTTTAGGTAAATATAAATCAGGGCCTAAAGATACCTGACACAGGTAACCAGCTTCTCAGAAATCTCGATGACGCCCTTGGTGTAGGTGTTAAACATGACCCACGTCATTGCCTGCTGGTTTTCTGAGGTTTTTATCGCTCGCATCAGCCCTGACGCTCGAGATAACAGTTCCCTGTAAGTAGATTGAGAAACAAAGTCAAGAAGTCCTAACGAGGTTTCAACTTCGTATCAATTAAGATTATGTGGTGACTGCAAATCTTCTATCAATTTATTTAATCTAGTTTGTATTTTTTTATCTCATTGCTGTGAACAAAGGGTACTCCATCCCTAGGTCTGTGCTCTCTTTATTACAATGTTCATAGTACATTCCAAATTAATAACAACCTTCTGAGACTCAGTGACATTTGTTAAGTTTTGAAGGCAGAACTTTTTCCAAAATTTTGTACTCGAGGGCTTAGGACTTGGGAAATTGTTAGCCTATTGACTTAAGTATGCACGATCCCACAGTCAAACTGTGAAAACTGTTTTGTGGGACTTTGTTTTTATGTCACTGTATATTTTGTGTGTTAATAAATAAATAATAATAATAATAAAACTGATTTCCAAAGTTGACTTTCTTAAACTTCCTTCGATTGTCTTTGACGGAGTTCAAATCCCCATATCCAGTAAAGTCAAAAATTTAGGCGTTATAATGGACCGTTCTCTTTCATGGGTGCCCCAGGTGAGTGAGGTGAGCAGGAAGATGTTTGCTGCTATAGGGTCGCTGAGGCGGCTTCGTAATTTTTTGCCTATTGCCACTAAAATTGCGCTGGCTCATACGTTACTTTTACCCATTCTTGATTATGCCGATATCTCCTACCTTGATCTCACTGAGGAGCAACTCAATAAACTTGAGCGTATACAGAATGTCTGCATTCGGTTCATATTTGGGTTACGTAAATTTGACCATGTTTCTAGTTTCCGCTCCCAACTCAAGTGGCTCACTATCCGTCACCGCCGTAACTCTCACCTACTCTCCCTTCTTTATTCTGTACTTTTTAATCCTGCAACTCCACGCTATCTAAAAGAACGGTTTTCTTACTTAAACTCACTTAGATCGTCTCAAAATTTGCTCCTAACTGTACCTTCATCTTCTTCCAAATTTTACAATTGTTCATTTACTTTTCAGGCTGTTAGACTGTGGAACTCTCTCCCTTTACACATAAAACAAGCGCAATCTGTAGTCGCTTTTAAATCCAATGTCAAAGAATATTATCTGTCTCTTCCTTAATTTTAATGATTGACACTGTTATTTTCCTCTACTTGATATGCTTATATTTATATATGTAGTTGGTATATGTATGTTTATATGATTACATTTATTTATGTATGTCTATTAGAATTTTCGTTTGTGTTGTTGGTATTCTTTTTAAATATTTTCCTTTTTCTGCACCACCTACTACCTACATTTTTGAAATCGTGTCTCCACTACCCAAAGGTTGTCTGGAAGAGATCGCTTTTTAGCGATAAGGCCGCCTTTTGTGACCTCTGTTTTTTTTTGTATTTCTTTTGTTTTTGTGAACTTTTTGTTCTTTATTACGTGTGAGGTGTGCAATAAAGAGTTTTGTATTGTATTGTATTGTAATAAAATAAGTAAATTGACTGTTTAAATAATTCACCCTTTCTGCTGCAATTCCAAAGTGTGTGTGGCAAGTAAAGGGTATTCGTGACAGTAGATAAGTACCTAGATATGAAGCGAAGACCGCATATCGAATGCATAGCGTGCAAATGGGACCTCCATTGGTAGCCCCGTTCATAGGCAACAGGTCCAGTGGTGGTTACACGTTCATAGAAGACAGGTCTAGTGCGTAATCCCCTTCGGCTTTTCACAGAACCGACTGAATTCATGTTGCTAATTATCACCATGAAGTTCAGTATCAATTGCATTAAAGCTAGCGTTGAAAATTTCCGGATTAAATCCCGTTTCTTTCCAAACTGCCTGTTTTTTTCCGGATTTTTTCGAAAAAATTAATGAAATTTTCCACATTCATTTTCAACTCTAAACCAAGTAAAATTAAATCTAATTTTCACTTATACCAGGAGAACGCGATGTCACCGAGGAAAAACCAATTGAAACAGAAGGCAAGGAGTGACAGTGACAGTGACATTGATTATTTCTGTAAAAACCCGAAAAAAACGGAAAAAAACGAAATTTTCATACATTCCCGAAAAAAACAATTTGATTTTTTCCGACATTTTCAACGCTAAATTTAAAGCTAATTGAGGCACAATGATAAATTCGGAAATTCCGTGAAAATACGAAGGCAAAAGATTGTTCACTACATCTGTACATACTTGGACTGTTGTATGACTTCGTCAGCTCGCTTCTGCTCGGCTTGCGAGGGCGCAGGGGGCGGCGCGAGCGCCGGGTGCGCGGTCACACTGCGCAGAGAGGAAAGCGCTTCGATCGTCGCGAACGCTGATGGCGTTAGTTTCTCCTGCAAATACATTATGCAGTAAGGCCTGGGAATCTACGAAGCTTTTTGATTTTGTATATAATTGTGGTGACCTACTACACTTGCATGCCTCTATGAATGCGCTAAGTCCGCGCGCAGGCACGCTGAGCCACCGTCTACTACACACACCTAGCATTGCTGTCGTCTGTTGGGTTTACTATCTAGTGATGCCTATTGCGGTGATCTCTGCTAATTGTGAATTATGCTGGTAATTTGTGTATATACAATCACGCTTTCTGATTTGTGGATGCTAAATACCCTATTTAGAAATACCACGAACATATATTGATTTAAACTTTCATGATTATCACTCATATTTTAAAGACAAACGGGTCTTAATCGCGTAAACTTACGTTTAGGTACACGCCCGAAACGTCAGGATATAATTAAACGTAAGTTTACGCGATTAAGACCCGTTTGTCTTTAAAATATACCACGAACATGTCATTCCGTTGGTGGTACAAAAAAGTAAAGATTTATAAAAATGTAGCAATTGAGGACTGTCAATCACCTTCATCTCATCTCATTCATCATCACCTTACTATTATTGCGTAAAGCGATGGTGGAAATGAGGTGCAGGTCTGCTTTGAAGAAAAATCTAGCTGTACGTTACTCATCGTCTTTGCTGGATATCTTCCAATCCGCTTGCCTAGGGTGGCGACTATGTGCATTCATAGGAGATGTCTATACGGGTACGTATAAGCGTGACATGTTCCAGAGAGCCTATAATAAGACTATGATCTCACTGCTTCCTTGACGATCACTTCCTGCCATAAGCATCGCAATAGCAGTGGACTCAATGCTTGATAATCGAGACCTAGGCTCTCCGAAACATGTCACACGTAGTGACTAAATAATCAAAATATACATGAACTTAACCGAGTACTTATATTTTACGGGTATTGTGTCTACAATTCAAACTTACCACGGACACGTCTCCAGAATTCAACTCCCCACGTAACTTGGTTCCAGCTGTTTCCACTTTACTGCTGGCCGCCAAAAGACGTTTCTTGACTTCCTCGTCTTTGATCTTGGAAGAGCAGTCTTGTATGGCTTGTTTGAGGTCGGAAAGCTGGTTGGAGAGGAGCGAAGACTCTTCTTTAGCCTGTGGAAATAAAATTGTTGTTTAGTTACTTATGCCAAAGTCACGGAAAGTTGATTTTTTTATTATCATCAGCCTATGATACCACTGCTGGACGTGGGCCTCTCCTATTAACTATGCGTATAAACGCTTTAGGAGGTAAATACCCATAATCGCCACGCTGGGCAACCGGATTGGCGATCGCAGTAATGTGTTCACTATGATGACGCTGCTGCTCATCATCAATCTTTTATCAAATAGTGGTCAGCGACACTTCAATCCCTTAATCGACTCTTACAACACCCGCAGGAGGAGTTGGGGTGGTGACAAATGTATTGTTACTGCCGTCTCCGACAGCCGAGTGGAGCACGCGGTGCTCGCGGCGAGCAGCTCGGCTCGCTGCACTGACTGTTGTAATGCTCGTGTTGTATCACGTTACATTACACCGAAATGTTACAAGTCAGTCGCCACCTTTACTGAGTATTTTGTCCACTTTCATAAATAGTAGTCGAGTCACGTCTAAAAATATGTATCCATTTCTTATCTTATCTTATTGGTGGGGCCCCTACGAATACACTTCGACCCTGGGATCTTTTGTGTAATTGCCCCCTGTTTCGCCTACCCCAGGGATTGTTCTATCAACTCAATATGTTTGCGGATGGACACTAGCTTTAGCGTTTTGATCTCCTTCGGTTCCAGATAGCCGGTTCGAAAGTCTTTTATCCTTACATGTATACATTTCAGAACGTATACCTATAGCACAAGGATTTAATTCGTTAACGCCAATTTCATAGGCAATGACCTAATATTTTTGGGGCCGACCGTACCTGGTGCACGATCCCCGGCCTCGTGGTGCGGAAACAAGAATCCTGCGCAGACGCAACCAGCTTCTGGATGCGCTCCGCATCCACCATGCCGTCTTTGGCCAGTTCAGGGTGCTTCTCCGATACTGACAACTGCAAAAAAGGTTTATTGTGAAGAAAATAAGCATGATCCCTACAGAAATAAAGAGTTTATGCTTTCGTGAGACAATAAATGTACATATAATTCTATGGTTAAAAACTGACAAGTATTTAGTCAATACGCGCGACATGTTTCGCGTGTCGCGAGTCGCGAGTCGCTCAGCAGGCTTAGCACATGATTGGTGCGACAGTATGTCGCCGCGAGATAGATCTCCCGTCCTTCACTAGTTATATTAACAAAAGAGGGACGGATAGACTATCTCGCGGCGAGATACTGTCGCGCCAATCATGTGCCAAGCATACAGTGCTTGATAATGGAGACCTTGCCTCTCCGAAACATGTCGCGCGTGGTAAGTAAATACATAACACGAGGTGAAACTGTTAGAATTGTGAAAAACGTATGAACTTTATCCAATAATAGATTTTGCAAGATAAAGAGTGCGAGAATTGCTAGATTTGCCCTTAATTTGGCAAATTTTAAATATCGTGCGTTCTAGTCTCCTCGCCATTGTGTAAAGCAGAAAATTCTGTGCAAAAAAAATACAAAAAGTGAGTTGAAGACTATGTTTATTGTGACGAATATTGCCAAATTAAGGATTAAAAATCAAGTCTTGTATAGTTTGGCCAGGATTTGTATCTTTCATGCATAGTCAGAGAGCCATGAATGCTGTTTTTTTTCTTATTGCATTGCCACCCCAAAAAGAGGGATGGATAATTTTCTGGTTTCTACTAATTGACAGACTGTAGGCTTATGATGGTACCTAACGCGTCTAATCGTTTGTTGCCGTTGCAGTCATGTTCTAACAAGTGCAAAGTGACGGGTACCACGATAAATGAATAGACCAGGACCATCATAACATAAATAAGCCACCTGGTTTACCAGACTATAGTTTGTCGTTCAAAATAAATGAGAAACTTACCAAGTAAGCGCAGTGTTCAGCGATGTCGACATTGTTGCTGACGGCCGAAGCCAAGTAGTCGAGGGAGGTGCTGAACGCCTCTCTGGACACAGGCTCCTCACTGTTCAGGTTTTCTGAAAATAAAACGGAAGAATCAATTTAAGTACAGTCTCGGCCTTGGCTGTAGCGATGAAAATAACACGAAAGATACATGTATCTTTCAAAGGCCCCTGTATTTTTCAATAAAATACAGTATCATTCATTATGGTTCCTCGATTGAATTTTTCGCATCTTTAAGTTTTTTACGTGTAAAATACATTATAACATTTTTTTCGCATTATTATATTATATTGACAGTTAGTTTAAAAGGTTGAAATCATCAATTAAGACGAAATACTTACAAATTAGAACCATTAATGTGACGTGAACGTGAAGTGGAGTCTATTTAATTTGCGTCAAACGTCATTTTTGTTTTTTAACAAGTTACATGTAATTTTTATAGGAAATATTCGAAACTTTCGAGAGAAATAACATGAATCTTTCTTTATGTTCATCGCTACTTGGCTGTTTTAGGCTGCGGTCGTTTTTGCCCGCCGAATCACGAGACGGGCGAAACGACCACTGGCTTTAGGGCATTTTCACTTATAGGGTCACCTAATTGGCATTAGATTAAAAAAACCTTAATAGCAGTCAGCTTTGAAACGATGATTAAGTACCAAGTACCAAATTAAGTACGATACTTATCTTTAGGAGTTTAAACTTGATTGGCGTTTTTATTCTAGGATATTGCTTATAGTTTATAAAATTAACACCGAAACTACGTTTTTATTGACATATAGTGCTTACATGCAGCCCAATACAAACCTGACTGAATTTAAGTTTTTATAATCTCACGCTAATTGGGTGTGCCTAAAATTGATCCATAATATAGTTAAAAGCTATAGCGTGTCACAGTGAGAGTTATTTTACGATAGATGGCAATTTTATTTTGTAGACAAGACTTATTCTTCGCTCCTTAATTACTATCTAATGTTTGAAAAGCAAATTACTGACAATGACGAGTTGTAGACTTTTATATTTATTCTAAAAATATCTATGACAACTCAAAAGTACCTACTACAAGAGTTAGTTGCTATCCTAATTTGAATAAAGAATCATTTGACTTTGACTTTGAATCTCTAAAATAAATAACTTACTAATAGCATCGTGTTGTGTCTGCAAGGCAGAGATGCACTCCGCATACGGCAACGCGCATGTGGGCCGCGGTTGCAGCGTGCTCTGACGCAACTGCAACGCTCGGTTCATCTCGTTGCACTCGCGTTGCAGTTTGTCTCCACTTGATGATGCCCTGACCTGTTTACAACGATTGAGTTAAAAGCTGCATTCGCCACCCAAGTGGTATTTCATCTACTATGTCATTTGATACGATACAACGCGTACGCCACGCACGCTATATTTATAGTATTTTATCTACTTCCATATCATAATTATTCTATTATATATATATATTCAGAAGCGGTAATGTAATGACCTATATTAAAAAACCGGGGTCTGTGGCTGTATCATAATGTTAACATTAAAGTACAGTGCATCATAATATTAACATTAAAATATCGGTGTCAGTACATTCATGTTAACATTATAAAGTCAACTTCTTTGTTTTTTTTTCAATACATATTTATTGTAGGATATTCTTACACAAATTGAGTAATTTCAACTGATTTGAATTGTTATATTTAGAGGTATTTTATTTAGTGGATATCACTGTAAATAAAGGTAAATTATCATTCTAAACTTATGATAAGGATGTAGATAAAGTTATGTATGTGACTGTACATAATTAGGCATTAAACACTCGTGTAATCTTATTATGAAACTCGCCCTTCATAAAACCACACTCATGTTTAATGCCTCTTATTATGCGCCAGCCAAATAAATATCTATTATGCAACCCTTGATAAAGACGCCACGAACATTTTTTTGACTCAGTTAAACAATGTTGCATACAATACTTTTTCTACGACAACACACTTATTTTCAAATAAAATTGTAAATTTGAGAAATATTCTTAGTGAAACACAATTTTATTAATCATCAAGGTCGGGCGGGAGACGTCAAAATTAAAAAAGAAAGCTCCTCTATGCTTTATTGTTCATCAGAAATGACATTTAAAATTAGGTTGGCAGCCATGTCTTGTATACACGAGGTGTTTTAAAATGCAAAAAACGCACTGCGTGTAAACCCGAATGCGTTTATAGGGAATAGACAATATAGACTTATCTTGACATCTGTAAGGTAGGGGCTTAAAGGTGTGGTGACGACCATGTAAATGACAAATAAAAGTGCGGGAGTAGAAAAAAGTATGAAATACATTACCAGTTTGTTGATAGCATCGCTCAGCGACCGGCAAGCATCCATCATTCGTCTTCTCGACTCGAAAGTATTTGGATCCTATAAATAAAGATCATTATTATTTTAATAACCCATAGTGTTTTATAGGTAGGATCTTCTCATAATGCAATTTTTCCACTGAGCTTGATCCATCGTAGTGTAGGCAGATCATAAAAGATCATAAATATAATACAAAATACTATAATAATAAATAATTAAATAAATACGCTGAAACGAAGTTCAGATCCTGAGGTAGCCGCTCGTTGATGTCTTTTTTGCTGGCACGCGATTGATCAAAATTACGGTTGCCTACAGTGTTGTATAATGAGTTCATTATAGTTGAGTTGTGAACTCGGTGCAAATGTATACAATTATAATTTTGTATCATCATCATCATCATTTCAGCCAAAAGACGTCCACTGCTGGACATAGGCCTCCCCCAATGATCGCCAATATGACCGGTTCTGCGCTGCTTGCCTCCAGCGGGTTCCCGCGACCTTGACCAGGTCGTCGGACCATCTTGTGGGAGGTCTGCCCACACTGCGTCTTCCGGTACGTGGTCGCCAGTCCAGCAGTTTCGGGCCCCAGCGGCCATCTGATCTTCTGGCGATGTGCCCAGCCCACTGCCACTTGAGTCTGGCAATTCTGCGAGCAATGTCGGTTACTTTGGTCCTCTTGCGGATCTCCTCGTTTTTGATTCGATCACGCAAGGAAACTCCGAGCATTGCTCTCTCCATTGCCCTTTGAGTGACTTTGAGCTTTTTGATCAGGCCCATAGTGAGCGCCCACGTCTCCGTACCGTAAGTCATCACTGGCAACACACACTGGTCAAAGACTTTTGACTTAAGACACTGCGGTAAATTCGATGAGAAGATTTTTTGCAACTTCCCGAACGCTGCCCAGCCAAGTCGGATTCGACGATTTACCTCTTTCTCAAAGTTGGACCTACCTAACTGAACAGTTTGTCCCAGGTAGACATACTCGTCAACAACTTCGAGAGTAGAGCCTCTGTATACGAAATCGTAATTCAAAAATCAATCGACGAGTAGAAAAAAACTTACATTACTGACGGACTCGGCAGTTTTGAGGAGGTTGTATGTGACGAAACATAGTTCCTGGGACGTTTCGTCTATCTTGCTGTTCTTTGTTGGGTCCTGGCAAAAAGTAATTAACAATGTTTTCATCACACTTGCTCTCTAAGCGCGCCATTGCTTGCGCGCGTAGCGGGAGTAATGGAAAAGTGATATTCCCTAGGGAGTAATAGAAATGTCAGTACGTCATTTAATAATATTATGTCATAAAACTTATTTTTTTGTCGGCAAGTGTGATGAAAAACATTGTATGCATCACGGTAGGTAAGCGGAATACTAACTCGAGTCATAAAAGCCCTCCGCCTAACGGCGTCGGGCTTCTAATACTCTCGTTAGTAATTCCGTACTTACCTCCCTTGATGCACAATGTACTAAAACAAATTAATTGTAATATGAGAAACGCACGGTCTGATAATAAGCAGAGATCGGAAAAATGTGCGTTATTGTTCGCAACAATATGGACATGACTCCAAAGTTGATTGAATAATTAATCATTTAATCAGTTTCAGAAAATTACCTATTTGACATCAATAACTATGAAAACCTTTATAAATAGTCTGACCTTAGAGCTTCAAAATCAAATTTCAATAGGTTATTCGTTTAATTATTCATTTAATCAACATTGCAGTCATGTCCACATTATTGCGAACAATGGCGAACATTTAACTGTCTTTGTCGCACTAATATGAAAGAGTGACAAAGAAGAAAAACTACGATACGCTACTAAGCGTTACCGACTGGCAACTGGGCTAAGCACCCTGGTAATTTACCAAAAATAAAAACATTCTAGCCCAGTAATTTTATTTTAACTTATACATATCGTGCTCTTCAACATCATCATCATTTTAGCCAAAAGACGTCCACTGCTGGACATTGTGCTAGTGAGATAATATCCAGGGAAACATCTGTAGCTATGCATGTTTGTTTAATTACTGTTTCTTGCATGATTGTTTCTGTGTTATCTTATCTCCGAAATATAAAATAAAATTAAAATCAAGATGTGTTGTCGTGTGGTGACGGCAGTAAGAATACATTTGTCACCACCCCAACTCCTCCTGCAGGTGTCGTAAGAGTCGACTAAGGGATTGAAGTGTCACTGACCATTCTACGAGATTGATGATGGGCAGCAGCGTCATCATAGTGGACACATTACTGCGATCGCCAATCCGCTTGCCCAGCGTGACGATTATGGGCATTTACCTCCTAATGCGTCTATACGCATAATTAATAGGAGAGGCCTACGTCCAGCAGTGGACTAACAGAGGCTGATGATGAATGAAGAATGAATGAAAGATGATGAAGACACAGTTCCTTACCTCATCACTCTTCAAAGCCTTAGCTAATGCCGTGAGCTGGACTGCTGATTCGGCAGTCACGTGGGCACTTCGCGACAGGGATCCTGGCTTGCCAATACTGAGTGTTAGGGTCTCCGCCATAGAGTTCAGTTTTGTAGCGTAGGGTTCCAGTTTTGCCTCAAGTTTCCTGGTTGAAAGGGAAAAGCAATTGTTAATACATAACACCAAGATATTAGAGAGAGAGAGAGACACCAAAAAAGAAAGTTTTGGCTACTGATGATAAAAACAATTGACAGAAATGTACGCTCAAAACTGTTACTTGCCTATCCACTGACATGCTTCATATAGGGGCATTTTCTCTTTTAGGGACACCCAAAACACCCAGTCAGGTTCGTAGCGACAATGGTATATGATATCGTTGAATACGTTTTTATATTATAATATCGCTTATAGTTTATAAAATTGACATCAAAATTGAGTTTTATTGAAATTTAGGGCTTATTTGTCGTTACAAGCTTGATAAAATTATTTTTTTTTTTAAATATCAAGCTAATTGGGTGTCCCTAAAAAATGAAAAAGCTTTTCAAGGTTACATGTCATCACTCTTATTTATCATAGTATGTAATAGAATCTATCACGAAAATCAAAGCAAGTCGATGGCTATGAAAATCGTTGAACAGTAGAATTTTTGGTCAGTGCCTTTCCATCTACCATCTAAACTGTTCTGTTGCGTAATACTCACTTCTCATCTCCTTCCATCGTATAGGTATCTACAGGCAGAAGGAGCTTCTTCAAATCTTCGTAGGCTATATTGTTGTTCTTGTCAGTTTTAGTTCCAATAACTGCCTCCGCGTTGTCCAATTCCTGTACAAAAATAATAAAATAACATGAAAAATGCTTGTTCGCATCTCAATCAGCATCTTATGATAGTCCACTGCTGGACGTAGGCCTCTCCTATTAACTACGAGTATAGACGCATTGGGAGGTAAATGCCTATAATCGCCACGCTGGGCAAGCGGATTAGCAATCGCAGTAATGTGTCTACCATTATGACGCTGCTGCCCATCATCGATCTTTTATCAAATAGTGGTCAGTAACACTTCAATCCCTTAGTCGACTCTTACGACACCCGCAGGAGGAATTGGGGTGGTGACAAATGTATTCTTACTGCCGTCACCACACGGCTCAATGTAAAGCGGCAATTATAAACACTTCGTCGTCATATCAAAGTATGAGGTTCCCAGGCAACGTGCATTGTTTTCATGCGGCGAACGATTCCGTGTAATACCTGCATACAGGTTTTAATTAGGGACTGTTCTTGACCAGATTGTTGGTTCATTTGGTCGAAGGTAATATCATATGGCATTTACAATCAAAGCCGCAAAAGTAGAAAGTTCATCATCATCATCATCATCATCAGCCAATTGACGTCCACTGCTGGACATAGGCCTCCCCCAGAGAGTTCCACAAAGATCGGTCGTGAGCCGTCCGCATCCGTTAATTCGTAACAAATCCTAAATTTGCAGTAGAAAGTTAATTCGTAACAAATCCTAAATTTGCAGTATACAGAAAGGAAAAAAAAGGGTATGCTATGAAATTGTCTCATCTCAAGAAAAAATCTGAGCACAGTTCTTAGGAGAAATGGCGGTTAAAGAAGAATAAGGAATAAAAATGTTTTTAGATAATTTTGAACACCGTTTATCATCTGCTGCTGCTGGATATACGTTTGATCGTGCACCATCAGTTCCTGAAGTTATCTTCAGTAAGACACCGTAGGATCGAACCATCAATCGAAAAAAATAATGTCTGCCAGTTTTATCTTTTTAACCTTGTTGGAAAACAGGGTTAATATTTTCCCTGTGGCATGCTAGTCAAAATTGGTGGATCATATGTTGGCTGAGGGTAATTTGGTCTTCTATAAATAGTTAATCCATTGAAGTCTCACCTTAAGAATACTATCCGTGATGGCGACCACCTCGCCTTCGTTGGCAGGTCTCCAGGTCACCACCTGCCGTCCCGTCTCCATGGTCAATAGTTTCAGCCGATCTTGGAGCTTCTTGAGATGGTCTGCTAACCTGGATTGGATAAAAAAGTTGGTGATCACGTAAATAAAGAAGATGTTCCATGAACGTATGTGAGTAATTTTTTAATGTTTGTCTAGTTTTATATGTAGACTAGCCTACATTTATGAGGAAATACTGCACCTACAAAAAATAAAGGGGATAAAATGTTTAAAACAAAAGCATTGGTACCAGCGCAGTTTAAGCTCGTATTCCAGTAGGTGCACGCGCGTCATGCTTGTTGGCTTTCCCAAATACATTGGCACACTTTCCCTTTTTGGTACATCGATTCTCACTTTGTTCTTCGCGGAGCGACTGCTAAATTGCTGTCATTTTCATCACACACAGTCATCATACATCATCAGCCTATTACAGTCCACTCCACATACCTTTCCCATTATCCATGCGTATGGTGGGAGACATTAAAAGGTAAAGCCTATAATCGCCGTGCTGGGCAAGCGTGAGGTTTTATGAGGACGATATCTCACCTCATCCTCTTCTGTTCGTCAGCAACGTCAACATGAGCTCTCATGTCAGCGACATAGAGCGTGAATGCCGGCGCCAACTCCTGCGCATCTCTGTTGACGCCCGCGGCAGCTGTTGCTAGGACGCAGATCATAAAGAGCTATTCCAAATACAATAACTCATTTATTTTTCACCTTTACCAACATATGTTTCTGTTTGTTGTTCGGAGAACGGTTACAGCTAGATGCTAAATTCCTGGATTTCAAGGGGACAATATTCTCACCTCATCCTCTTCTGTTCGTCAGCAACGTCAACATGGGCCCTCATGTTAGCGACATAGCGCGTGAATGCCGGCGCTAACTCCTGCGCATCTCTGTTGACGCCCGCGGCCGCTCTTGCTAGGACGCAGATCATAAAGGGCTATCCCAATTACAATAACTAATTTATTATTCACCTTTTCCTACATATGTTTCTCTTTGTTGTTCGGAGAGCGGTTACAGCAAGATCCTAAATTCCTGGATTTCAAGGGGACAATATTCTCACCTCATCCTCTTCTGTTCGTCAGCAACATCAACATGGGCTCTCATATCAGCGACATAACGCGTGAATGCCGGCGCTAACTCCTGTGCATCTCTGTTGACGCCCGCGGCCGCTGTTGCCAGACGCGCGCGTGACGCGAGTAGAGATGCTGACGGGATAGGCTGCAAGATAAAAGGACGACAAGATTGCTTGAATAAAGACAATAGCTCTAATTCTGAGGTCCTAGTAAAGAACGGAATAAGCTCGCCGGCCATTTTGGAAAACGGTATTACCTAGTGCACTTGAATTAATTTAATGTCAGTAAAGCATCAGCCGAAAGACGTCCACTGCTGAACATAGGCCTCCCCCAAAGATTGCCACAATGATCGGTCCTGTGCCACCCGCATCCAGCGGACTCCTGCGACCTTCAGGTCATCAGTCTACCTTATGGGGGGCCTACCCACGCTGCGCCTTCCGGTACGTGGCCGCCACTCGAGAACCTTCCCGCCCCAACAGCCATCGGTTCTACGCGCACTGATGTTGATGATGATGAAATTATACCTTTTTCAGAAGCCTCGGGGAGTTGTACCATTTTTGTCATGTGCTAAACCTATGCTAACCTATTTCTCAAAAGCTTGCAAACTCTGAATTTGTAATAAAAAGCGGAAGTATACAGGGTGACAGCAGGGTCATGGAGCAAGAGTAAACAGGGTAATAAGGGTCACACTGAGCAAGCTGGTCGTGTGGTGACGGCAGTAAGAATACATTTGTCACCACCCCAACTCCTCCTGCGGGTGTCGTAAGAATCGACTAAGGGATTGAAGTGTCACTGACCATTATTTGATAAAAGATTGATAATGGGCAGCAGCGTCATCATAGTGCACACATTACTGCGATCGCCAATCCGCTTGCCCAGCGTGGGGATTATGGGCATTTCCCTCCTAATGCGTCTATACGCATAGTAGATAGGAGAGGCCTACGTCCAGCAGTGGACTATCATAGGCTGATGATGTGATGACGCTGAGCAACTGTCACTATAGAGACAACCAAGAAATTGCGAAAAAAAACTCCTAATTATGAGTTAATAAAGTCATAATTGGTGGTTAAGTATCAATTAACTCATAAATTGTGAGTTTTAATGCGTTTTCTTGGTTGTCTCCATAGTAAAAGTTGCTCAATGTGACTATGCCTAGTACCCTGTTCACTTTTGCTCCACGACTTAGATGTCACACTGTATTTTTCGTATGTGTTAAAAGAGACTTGCACAAGTTACAAGTTTTTTACAAAAGTGTCTCATAAGCTTACCTGAGGGGTATGTTTCTCTCCCTGCCTCGGCTGCAGCATCATGTCTATCCTGTTCTCCAGATCTGTCAGGTCGTTGAGGGCTTCATCCAGCGCTGCACACTGCGCTGTTGATATAGCTGACTGAGACGCGTACCTGAAATAACGCGTAACGTGGACAATGACACTTAAAGGTAGGAAAAGATTAGAAGCATTTGAGATGTGGCCTGGAGACGGATGGAAGGCATAAGTTGGAGAGAAAAACTAACAAAGGAGGAGGTGCTGCGTAGAATGGACGAGAGAAGAACGATCATGAACACCATCGAAGTGAGACTTGGAAAGATGATTGAACATTTGATTCGACACGACCACTTCTTCAAAACCATCCTTGACGGCAAGATAGAAGGTCTCTTCTACCTTCTATCTTGCCCTTAAGGATGGTTTTAAAGTCAAAGTCAAAGTCAAACTATTCTTTATTCAAGTAAGCTTATTAATAAGCACTTTCGAATCGTCTGACATGAGAGAAAATAAAATAAGTAAAAAAAGTTTTAAGTTAAACGGTTTTTATTGCACCAAAAACTAGAAAATAAAAATTTGTTATAACTAACCGTAGATGTAACTTTCTGTAGATTACTCACGTGAAACTATTATCACTGTAGTTTTCCCAAGTCGGATGCTGAAAGCCACGTTTAGCCTCTATGTCAGTGGATTAAGCGTTACCTAATCGGAAACTTTTACCAAACTGAAATAAAAACGTGGGGCGCGGCGTACGCAATTGTGACTAAGTCACTATAGTTATTTTAGAACACACACATAAATCAAGACAGCAATAGTGTAATAAGTTTTGTTCTGGCCTTGATAAAAGCCATCTACCTCTGTGGAAGTGATGGAAAAGATGGATGATTAATTGCAAAATTAAAGCGACAATTATGTACATATTTTGAACTTGTATGTTTCTTTCTTCATAATAACGCCCCACGTTTTTATTTTAGTTTAGTAAAAGTTTCCGAATAGGTAACGCTTAATCCACTGACATAGAGGCTAAACGTGGCTTTCAGCATCCGA
>JALPQI010009583.1:0-40830 GCA_025490895.1 Thaumatotibia leucotreta
TTGGGTTAATCAAATCTGGACTCTTTGTCAGTGTGACAATGTTCAAATTTCAAGTTGACAAAGGAGCAACATAGAACCTTTTAATGTCGGGACAGTGACATGTCAATTCCATGTAATAAGACAATGTCGCCCAAGGATGTATCCACCTACTCCCTTACCTGTCCATTATTTTAAAATACTTGATACAATCCAGTAGATTTATCTTTCATCTCACTCCAGGGAATGTAAAATGAAACATCTTTTAAAAATACTTTTCTTCGTTTCCAGAATTCTTGCAGAATTCAGTAGGTGTTTTGGCGTTTCATTTATTGCTATAAAAACAGAATTTTGCAGCAAACGACAATTTGAAAATTGTATCTTTTGAGAGACTTTAAAAAGGGGATTATAAAAAACGATTGCTAGAGAAACTGAAAAAAGTTAAGAAGGTATTATCTTTTCAATAAAACAAACGAAGGAAATTGTAAATAAACTAAATATTTCTTTATTAAGCCGACTTAATCATACGATGTTAGGCTTAAAAAATAAACAATAATAAAAAAAAGAAAAGATTGATTTATTATAATAAAAGTAGGTACGTACTGTTATCATGCTAGATGATAACAGTAGGTACCTACCACTTCTTACCCACTTTCACAAATACAAATAAAAAAATACGCAAGTAATTATAATGTTTGGTACTAAATAATCTGTACTAGAAAAAATAAGTATTGTAATAATTAAATTCCTCTCAGTTACTCTTGTTTGAAAAATTACGCAATTAGACCTAAATTCAGTTTCACTATATTGCCTTCAAAAATGTTTCTTTATGTCTTATATTTTTTTACATGAGTTGTATGTTTATCTCTACAGAACCTACCAAGAAATATTTACAATTAAAAAAAAAATAAACAATAATAAAAAAAGAAAACATTGATTAATTATAATAAAAGTAGGTACCTAGCATGATAGCAGTAGGTACCACTTTTTAGCCGCTTTCACAAATACAAATAAAAAAATACGCAAGTAATTATAATGTTTGGTGCTAAATAATCTGTACTAGAAAAAAAAGTATTGTAATAATTAAATTCCTCTCAGTTACTCTTGTTTGAAAAATTACGCAATCAGACCTAAATTCAGTTTCATTACATTACCTTTAAAAAATGTTTCTTTATGTCTTATATTTTTTACATGAGTTGTATGTTTATTACCTCTACAGAACCTACCAAGAAATATTTACCATTTTTTACCGAAGAATACATTATAGCAGCAAGGTAGCGGATATAGCACCTAAATCACGCTTATGGACGCATAAAGGTGCTATAACTAATATCGTTTACGATGGAGATATAACCCAGACCCCAATATATATTTGAGGATCTTATCTGAATCAGATAAAATCAACTAATTTCAATATCTTAGATCACTTCTTTTTTTTATTTATTGTGTATTTTCAGCGGCTCTACCGCGAACTACTATTTTTTTTTAAGATTTGTCTCTGTCACTCTATCAAAGCCTACGTTGGAGAGACAGACACGAATCCTCATAATTTACGAAAATCACAGGGAACTACTATCTACCTGGTCTACGCCAGATTTGGTGGGTTTATGAAATTATATTTGAACATGGTCATCGTAATATCCAATATATTAAGTGAAGGGTCCACGGAAAGAACATGTTTAGTCCTTCTAAAAGTCAGGGCAAACTTGCACCATACTCTAAGATTGATTTTCTTTCTGAAATTTGAATTGACTAGACATGTTATTTCCGTGCACCCTTCAAGTGTCTCTTTAGAAATAGGACCTTCTCTTTAGAAGTTCGACATCCTTGCTTGCGTTATAAATACCTATACTATATAACTAAGCATCCACAGACCCGAATCCTATACTTTTCTAGACTTTCTATACAAAGAATACTAAATGCGATGCATCCGATGCGTACGATACGAACGTCGAACATGTGGACACCTGCATTGTTATTCATTAAGGAAACCGCCTTGCTGTCAGCGCTGTGTCAGTGCTGCGGCAGCGTCGAGCCTAAAAATGGTATTCACTAATGTACTTTAAACGTACTCGTCGCCGAGCACTAGTGTGCTCGGCGACGAATGCGGCGTGAGCTGGAACTACATTGCGTCGAAAGTTTGACGTTTAATGTATGAACTTCGTATTCTCTAACGAAAAAACAGCGACGAACTCGCCCACAAGCTCGCTCACAGCCTCGGTTCCTAATGTCAAATCAAACAGCTAGGATTTTAGACAAGGCTGTCTCGACATCGAGCTCGTTGACGAACGCAGCGTCGAATGTGTCAATAAGAGAAAAGCATAGCTGGCTCATAGCTGTAGTATGTTGTCATTAGTGCTTTTGTACAGTGAAATGGATATTGGTCCTAAATTAAAATACTTGGCTTAAAGATCTAAGTTACCTAAAGAACTATGCAGCGCAATTCTTGAAGTTACCCTGCAAGATCTAATTAAGAATGTCGAATGAAGCACATAGCAAGTTGCAGCTAGCTAGCTTGTTTCTAGTAATACATTATCTTATGGCCGCTGGGGTGGAACGGGTCTTGAGACGACACTACATAATGTATATCATGAATTGGCAAGTAATGTTTATATAAAATGAAGAGGAAAGAGTTTCAACACGAGAAACGTTCTAAAAATTGTGCTACCGTTGTAGGTATGTTAGTTACGAATCACTTACTTAATAATAACCCTACAGGTGCATTAAGACGAAATGAGCATTCGCTTATTCTATCCCCCAATCTAAGAAATTCGTTTGTTACATAAAACGTGATTCGTCGAAATTCGTTGATTTCGTAGAGTGGGGAATAGAATGAGCGAATGCTCGTTTGGTCTAAATGCACCTTAAGGCAATGATTATATCACGAGCGAGCAGGAAGAGAAGAAACAAATTAAGAAACCACGAAATAAAGTAACCACTGCTGTATATAAATATGTATTTTTTTATGAGACCATACTTTTACATTTGATATTATTAAAAAGAACGGCTCGTATGCTGTGGTTGATATGAATATTTATATCAATTGTTCCTTATTTAATGGATTTTTATTTAAACTTCTACATTTTAGTAGTGTTTCTTCTTTTGGATCATTTAGTTTCGCAATGGGTCTTAACTAAATTACAACATCGATATTATAATTAACTGTGAATCTCGTGTCCATTTTTTTTTTCGATTTTGAGCATTGTTGAAATTGTCTTGCAAAATCACACTTTTTTGGGCTTTAACTTTTGCATTTAGCATTATCTGAAGATATTTGGAGTTTAACGACTTTTATGCGAATGCTTTTGTATTGTTAAACATAAAAAAACAAGAATCAATTTATAGTCATGGCTGTTTTAACTACATGGAACTATCGTGTAACAGTGGAGACTGATTTAAGGACGGCTACTTTATTTCGTAGACAAGCCTTGTAAGCGCTCTTATATAATCAAAAGAGACACGGTGATGTATTTAGTTACTGTAAATCGCCGTGTCTCTTTAATTTACGGCAGCGCGTATCTTTTATTTATCTCAATAGCTTCGTCGCTTACTCGCTTGCAGTGGGACCAGTACCTAAAGTATACACTAAAAACATTTTCAAAAGGTACAGGTTTATTTACATTTGCTGTTTCTATTATATTGGCGGTAACTTTAGTTTAAGCACTGACAGTGAATTTCAGGACTACAATGAACAGAAATTCTCAAGTTTGGCTTAAGTTTCAAGTGCAAGTTCAGTTGCACGAACCGCATTGTGTAAGCCCGTCTAAACCGACTAGATGCACTTGGAATAGTTCTATACAATACCTTTAGGAACGTAAACAATACATTGTGGCCTTATTCAAAAGCAGTGAAATTTGGTGGGCATTTTGGAAAACAGTGTAATACTGGGTAACATCCGTGAGGGCATTTATCTCTGACTCTTCACAAATAATTGCTTGCTTAGTAATGACTGTTGCTTTGCAATCCAGCGAGGTAGTGCAGCCTGCGTCTTGGGTACCACGCCGCAGGGGTCTGTTTTAGATTTATTTTAGTTATTATCTAGTTTTAGTTTAGTAATACTTTTATATTGTCATGTTGTACGTAATTGTAGTTTGTTTCAATACAATATATCACGTACACATTACTATTATTATAGTATTTACAAGTTAAGAGCATCCGGGAGTTAATATGGGCGCGATAAAACGAGGTGGTTTTATCTTCATTACGGTGTTACAGAGATATATAACTTCATGGAAGAACCATGATAGCCTTAGCGGAAGGACGTATAAACAATAATCACCAAAAAAAAATAAGAAAAACTACTTCATGCGATTTTCTCCATGGTCCCAAAATGATACCCCGACTTGGTGCTAACAGGATCATCTCGATTTGTTTTGAAGTCGGTTAAAAATAATTATTGAAATCGGTTGGCGTCATATTGAGTTATTCGTCCATTTGCCGTGCATATGCTTAATGCAGCGGATTGGCGATCGCAGTAATGTGTCCACTATGATGACGCTGCTGCCCATCATCAAGCTTTTATCAAATAATGGTCAGAGACACTTTAATGCCTTAGTCGACTATAATGACACCCGCAGGAGGAGTTGGGGTGGTGACAAATGTATTCTTACTGCGGTCACCACATGGCCGTTGATGATGAAGTTTGAAAATATTCACGCATTTATTAAATTCTGATTCACATGTGTCCTTCCATGTTGTGTACATCTGTGTCTCTGCCCTTAATTGTAGGACAAGTGCTACCCCCGTTTTATAGCATTTGATATACATTTAATTACATCCTCATAGTGGAGATAAACGTCAAACCGTAGTTGTATGTTTAATTGTGTATTGGGAGAGATAGGAGTTAGAAATGTCAATTATGATTTTACTCGTATTATGAAATCAAATCAGTGAAGTACATAATTATAATAGCAAAATAAATAAGGTGATCTGTTTTAGGGCCTTTCAGTATCGTATAATATGATGAAAACCACCCTACTATAGTCCTGCCGTGTAGTGACGGCGGTAAGAATAATAATAAGAGTCGACTAAGGGATCAAAGTGTCACTGACCATTATTTGGTAAAAGATTGATGATGGGCAGCAGCGTCATCATAGTGGCCACATTACTGCGATCACCAATTCGCTTGCCCAGCGTGGCGAATATGGACATTTACCTCTTAATGTTTTTTTTTTTTTTTTTTATACCACGTCGGTGGCAAACAAGCATACGGCCCGCCTGATGGAAAGCAGTCACCGTAGCCTATGGGCGCTTGCAACCCCAGGGGTGTCACATGCGCGTTGCCGACCCAATAAGAACTTGTACACTCCTCTTTTGAAGAACCCCATACTGTAGTCCAACGGGAAAACCTCGGCAGGGAGCTCATTCCACAGACGGACCGTCCGCGGGAGGAAGTTCCTCTGGAACCGCACGGTAATGTGTTGATCAAAGGGCTTAAAAAATAGTCAGACTCTATTCCTAAGTTTCCACTAGGCCTCATTGGAATTCCGTGGTCCCCTTTATTATCGATAGGTATCAAATTAAATTTTGTAAATAACTTTCGAAAACGCGGAACTTGCTAAACGCGAACTGCTAGAACTCAAAGACTTTTTAAAATGAAAACTAACCAGTAACCACGGGTGAAAACGTGTTGAATGAAGTTGTGTGAAAACTTAAACCGCAGACAGACAAGCGCTGAGGAAACTTTTACTTGTAAAGAGAATTTTATTATCTCTCTGGCAGATTTGTTGGAAATTTTCTTCAATAAAAAGTGAGAGGTGAAAGTTCTATCATGACTAGCAATGTACCGAGGAGAAGATTCACAAGTTGCGAAACTTCTATAGATAATGTTCTCGGCTATTTAAATTTTACAAGTAATCTAATTCTGTCAACCTTTGTATATACATGCCTCTTACGGTATATTTTATGACTTGTTTACCTAATTCTGAAATACAATATTCTTTATCATCATCATCATCAGCCTATGTTAGTCCACTGCTGGACGAAGGCCTCTCCTATTAACTATGCGTATAGACGCAATTGGAGGTAAACACCCATAATCGCCACGCTGGGCAAGCGGATTGGCGATCGCAGTAATGTGTCCACTAGGATGACGCTGCTGCCCATCATCAATCTTGTAGAATGGTCAGTGACACTTCAATCCCTTAGTCGACTCTTACGACACCCGCAGGAGGAGTTGGGGTGGTGACAAATGTATTCTTACTGCCGTTACCACACGGCTTATAGCACTGTTTTATAAGTTTTCATGGAAAAATTCTCAATGACAAGTTACTCCTAAATTCTCATGAAAATTTTCGGAAATTAACGAGTACATTCCCGTAATTTTGAGACTGTTCTGCAACTTATACATTGCTAATAATGACTAGTTATGAAAAATAAAGTTGCAAGTGAAAAGCCGGTTTTTTTTTAAATATCTTTATTCACAAATCCATACAATTCATATACAAATCTGATCAACCTAACCTGTATCTAATATTGGCCCTAGTGGCATTGTCAAGCCAACCGTTAACCAGACGTTTCATGATTTAGGCAAACAATTTACGTGCGCTGGGGCCCCATGTACAAAAAGGTAGGTACTAAGTAAAATCTGTTGATTCAGTGATAGGTATATGGTTATAAATAGGTAGTAAATACATTCTTGAGATATTGAAAACAATAAATTCAATAAAAATACTTTACATCAGCAAAAAAAAATGCAAAACGTATTTCAGGTCGTTAAAATACTACAATAAAAAATTTAATAATTCACAAAAAAAAAAAATATTAAATCGAATTAAAACGTGTACGAGTATATTAATTAATTCCCGATTCCGACGTTTCCAACAATTTTCTAACCACTTTAATACTTAAAAAGGAAAAAAACTAATGGCATTTTTACTGACTATTAGAGTATTCAAAATATACATATGGAGCTGAAAAATACATAAATATTCACGATTTCAATTTCACCCTGTAGTTCCCGAGCTATTAATCTAGTCGTATACGGTTACGCAAAGTTTACCCCTGATTTTTAGGGTTGTTAAAATGAATATCTTGTTCACAAGCATATCACGTTGAGTTATCGCTGAAAATATGTGACGTTTTGCACGTAATGCTACTTTTAAACTGACTTCAAAAAAGGAAGAGGTTCTTAATTCGACTTATTTTTTTGTGTGTAAACTCGAAATATCGGAAAATCGTGAATCGATTTTCAAGTTTTTTTTATCGAACGGGCGTAACCCCGACATGGCACCAAATCGGGGTCTGATGATGGGATCTTGGAGAAATCGGTTGAAGTCGGTTTTTAGGGTTCCGAAATGACAAAAACGGAATTCCTATAGTTTCGCCATGTCCATCTGTCCGTCTGTCCGCAGCTTAGCTTAGTGGCCGTTAATGCTAGAAATCTGCAATTTGGTACAAGTATACATATTGAGGACTTGAAGGATGATCTCGATATAGAGAAGGAGCGTGGAGCGTTGGCCGTTCGCGGAAATATGCTGGCGGCTGAGCATACATGCATGAACATGCTCATAGCCGTTTTTTTTATTAGGTGATTATAGAGAATACATAATCTGATTTCTCTCTACCACCACACCAAGGGGATACATAGGTATTGGCTAATTTTAAGTACTCTTTACAGGGTGTTCCATATAAGGTAGTCACCTTTTTTTCTGCAGCCAAATTTTAGAGGGTACATTTTGAGGTTATATCGTAGAGCTTTTACCATCGGAACGACATCTCTTTCGAGAATAAAAATCGGATGTTTCATGTATTTCTGCCTACTTATATCTCAGGTTTTGTATGAAACATCAGATATTTTTTCTGGATTCGGATGTCGGTCTCATAGTATAACTAAAAATAAGTTCATCAATATACCTCAATATTTTTCTAGCAGGAACGAGGGATTGACAAAATTAAACATCGACATAAATTGTTGTCAATGAGTACACCCTGTTTTCATAAAAATACTAACTTCATAATAACCATTCATGTAACCAGAAATGCAGGACCCATTTAGGCTTTTTTTGTTATTTTGATGAGTACTAAATACAAGATATGAGAAAAATTATGTTTCATTTTGAGTAGGTATGATATGGATTTTTGTAAGTGAAATAAATAAGAAGATTTATTCGACAAAATATACAAGATTAAAACTATAATTTTATAAAACTGTAAGTAAGTACTTTTGGTAAGTTATCTTAATATATTAAGCTACGGTGAATTATTTTTTTATTACATGTATTTCTCGACCACTATAAGACTTATCGATAACAGTTATGCCGCTTTATAAAACATGTGGTTTCTATACACTCGCCAAACTTTAGAGCCTTTAATTATGAGATCATATTGATGAATAATTGAATATACCTCGATATTTTTCTAGCAGGAACTAGAGATCTCCTTTCTCCTTTAGAGAGAACCTTTGTTAATCTCATCAATATGATCCCATAATTAAAGGCTCTAAAGTTTGGCCGGTGTATAGAAACCACCCTGTATTATTCCCCCCTTCATAGTATCAACAGCGTTGTTTAAATTTACCTTACTCCGTTGTTTAACTTGAAGAACAAAGACTGCTTACAGGGAAGTTTGTATAATCGTAAACAAAATTGGAAAAATCCAACGAAACTAAACATAGCCCTATAGAAAACTGAGATTCTTTGATCTATACTGTTATTCAATCACCTACTAACGACCCAGATGTTCGAACTTTACTACTATCGAAATAGCGCGTAGCAAACTTACAGTTACACTCACGAAAAACCCTCAATCCAAAATTATTATGAAACTCGTTATAGTTTCAGAGTTTCTCAAATGAAATTTTAAGATTGTTGCCAAAAATCCGAATACAAATTTTACGATCTCACAAATCATATTTTACGAGTCTTTAAATTCAATCTCGTTGCATTTTATTGTGAACTATATTTTTTCTTTTTTTACCCCGATTTTTCGATTAAGAATCACAAAATTATATGACAATCGTGTTGATTTTTGTGGTTTGGTAAACACAGTGCAGGGTTACCATGACGTACTAATGAGGTTCAGTTTTGCTCGAGAGAAAGGGACAATGCTACACGAGTCGTATAATTACTGTCCCTTTCCCTGAACCTGAACTTCATCGCATTAGTACGTCTTGGTAACCCCCCAGGACGTCCACCCACAAGATGTGTATACGTCCTTACGAAGGTCGCCGGAAGACACCGCATATAAGTCAATGCCAACCGGTGTATGTAGAGATCCAAAGGGGAGGCCGATGTTCAGCAGTCGACGTCTTATGTCTAAAACGATGATGTTAATACGTTGGATTTCGTAGTCGCTCTAAGGAAGCCCCTATATCGCTCTGTGTGTTTATGCCAGTGTCAATTGACCACATTTCATATTTTTTAGTTCTAGTTTTTATTGTCTGTTTTGAAAGAACTCAATATTGAAAGATACATTTATTTTTTTATTTTTCAAAAAAAATGCTTAATTCGTGCGAAAATCCCTTTTTATTACTACTTCGAACAGAAAGAGCGTAAGTTACAAACGTCAAAAACCAGCTAAATGACTGTAAGAAAACGACGAATAACGGTAACAAGTTTCAAATGTCAATGCCCAACACAAGTGACATTCATACTCATACTCATACTCATTTATTAGTAAAATATAATTACAATTTTACAAGTCAAAAATAGGGTACACAATTCAAATACAACTTACATCATTTTATAACATACATATGTCCAGGTATAATTAAATTTTCATTCCAACCACAAGATTTTTTTGGTTATAGTGGCAGCTCTGAATCAGCTATGTGACGTCACTAATCACTTCCCCTTTAAACTATTTTTCAGATTTTTATCAAAAATATTGCGAAAAAAAATTTAAAATATATTTTTGTGATCTACTCGAAATGGTTTTCGATTTAGGGACATCGAAAATTTTGAAACGTTGTCAATTAATAGCTATTGCTAACGCTTAATAGCAATCTATAATGGCAACAAAGCAGAGCTACCGTTACTTGCATAAACAATAAGCGTGTCATGTTGATGTTATTTTTATTTCTGAATCTGACCCCTGTAAATCGGGGTGAATTGACACGTAAAAAATATTGATTGAGTGATTTTCTCATATTTACGAGCGTGGTTAAAAAGCAGTAAATTTTCGTCTTCAACGAAAATAGGATTTTTTAGTTGTAATGTTGTAAATTTTAACCTCACATTGCTTGCTCGCATTAGTAAATGTTTTATATAAATTTCGATATTTTTTCATATTTTATTTGGTATAGCACCTTGCAGACCTATACTGCAGAGTTAGTCGTTTACCCCGTGACATTGACATTAGTTCTGTTTTTAGAAGATATTTTGTCACTTTGCATGTTACTTCCGGTAATTTACTTTTTGAAGCAGGTTACTTCCATTACTTTGCAGTCCTGAGACTGCTAAGTAGTTATGTCAATGTCATAAGAGTCATAACATATATTATCATGTTTAGGCCTGCAAACGTGAACAAAGAAGTTCGTAAATTTCGGGATTTGTCTCTATCACTCCTACGAAGGCGTCAATAGAGTGACAGAGAAAAATCCTCGTAATTTGCGGGTTTCGTAGTTCACAGGTTCACAGTAGGTAGGACCGCTGTCATCGAATCAGCGACGTGGTACTTCCTGGTCCAACTTGACGTACGTACAACATTTGATTACAAGTTCGAAAAAAACTTAGTATTTTTCTGTTTAAATACTTTTAATAAAACTTTGAAAACGGATAAACTTGCGTATATTAATTAACTTTAACTTCATCCCGATGTTTCTTGTATCGATTTTAAAATTCGATTCATTCAATCACATTGATTTAGTTATTTTAGATTTATAATATACTGTCCTGCGAAACCTTGTGCTTTAAAACTGGTAGCTTCAAATGACTTAAGTACAAAAAATTCTAAATGTAAATCTTAACAATAGGGCACTTGAAACGCAGTAGACGTATTAAAACAGTAAAGCATAGGTGGGTCAAAATTATTTTCGTTGTCTTGTTTCATACCACTCTGTCGCTTTTGGTTGCTGTTTCGACTCAGAATATAAGAAAAAAACTATGCACTTGTATTTATTTTTCACGCTAGACTTTAATTGAAAACAAAACATCCTCCCATACAAAAATCACCACTGCGTCACGTTTTTTATGGACACAGAATAAGACAACGAAAAGAATTTTGACCCAGGTATCTAAAGAAACAGAACACAGTCATAGCAGATCTCTAGAAATTTCCTGCCTTGCATAGCTATACTCTGGAATGATTTGTCACCTGCGGTGTTTCCGGACCGATTACGATCTTCAAACCTTCAAGAAAAGAGCGTATTCCCATCTTAAAGGTCGTCAATGCAATTGTAATACCACGGGTGTTGCCATGGGCGACGATGATCGTTAACATCAGGTGATACGTCTGCTCGCTTGCCTCCTATTCCATAAAAAAAAAGATCTGGGTGCGTAGGTAGTCAAGATGCCAATCGCTAACGCTCAGTCGCGAACATAACGCAACTTTCATATTTATATTTGTGTATACTCTGTATTATTGCATGCTGTTTGTTTTCCATTACAATAAATAAAAAAAATACCGGTGAATTTATAAGCACAATACCTCGAAAACTATCTTGATAATTTGTTTTGAGATAGGCTGATGACGTCTATTATACATAGATTGACAACTTTTGATTCTTAGATCCAAAAAAGTAGATTTTTCGGATAGAACACTGTTTAAAATAAGGCTACTATGCCCTCAGAATGCGCGGTGTGCTCAGATATTTAGCAGCAAAAAAAGGAACTAGAGCACTTTGCAGTTACCTCCATTTTTAAAATTCAGCGCGCCAGGGTTACGTTTTAAACAATTTATACGAAAGCTGCTGCAAATTGTGGACAAAGTGCTACATTAATGTTACTCAAACATGTGCGGAAACATGGACATTATGAGCGTCATAATCTGTGGAACTTTAGTGCACTTAGTGGCACTTACACAATGCAGTCAATGCACACACGGATTACTTAGGCCAATAGAAGAGTTAGAAGTGTCAAAAATGTAATGATTAACCAGTTAGGGCTCATGCATAAATCATGCGAGGTTTTTTCGGCTACGTTTTGACCACCGCCGCCAAATTTACAACATTTCTTGGTTTGTTCACAATCTTCACGATTTATGCACAAGCCCTTTTAACACCGCGTACAATGGCCGTGTGGTGACGGCAGTAAGAATACATTTGTTACCACCCCAACTGCTCCCGCGGGTGTCGTAAGAGTCGACTAAGGGACTGAAGTGTCACTGACCATTTTTTGATAACGATTGATGATGGGCAGCAGCGTCATCATAGTGGACACATTACTGCGATCGCCAATCCGCTTGCCCAGCGTAGCGATTAATGCGTCTACTCGTATATCTACGCATAGTCAATAGGAGAGGCCTACGTCCAGCAGTGGACTATTATAGGCTGATGATACCAGTTAACACCGTGTAAGTACAATAGCCTTCAGATATATCGTAGCGTCCGTAGCGATCAAAAACATGTGAACAAGCCTCTATCGATATGGCAATAAAGACGTATTCATATATTTTTGAACGGTCCTGACGCTACAATATATTATTATCTGATGGTGACTTTATAGACACCGCTAACTCGAGATTCTGCAAGTGGAGTATTTAATTTTTTATTAACTATTTACTACACAACACACACTTAAATATACATATAATATTTTAGTGTGTATTGTGGGTACACAGAGAATTAAAGTAGACAAGGATGTCACTGATTTTCTGTCAACAAATGGTCAATGACACTAAAATCCCTTAGGCAACTTTTACGACACCCACGGAAAGAGTTGGGGCGGCCACGCGGCCAAAACAATTAGTCTCATATAATTTATTCATCATTAATTTAACCATACACTCACTCTGATATCTACACGCTCAGTCAATGAATACGGGTCAGGTGGTTTTTTTTCATAGAAAATAATGCAAACATGCAGATTTCAAATACTTTTTCAAAATATTTATAGTGTAGGTAAAATCTATTTTTAAATCAGGTTGTATTGGAATTTTCCTAAATTTATAAACAAATCCAAAAAAACTTTAAAAATCAAAAAATCCATTGTCGTTAGGTCGGTCTGTCTAGTACAGACAAAAATGTAGACCGCTTAAGAAAACCACCTAAAATGTATGGTAATACGAGTTTTTTGACAATGAGTTGCTATTTTTATATCTACGGAGTCATCTGACGATAAAGTTCCGTGTTTTTTGGATCGGGTGAAAACTTCAGGGAAGTTCCACTTGTATTATAAATATTTATTTTAAATATTTGTAATCAGTATGTTTCCAGTATCTTCTATGAAAAAATCCACCTGACTCGTATGATTGACCGCGAGATTATTTCTCTGAAAGTAAAATAAAGCCAGACATGGATTATCCTTCCCTGTCTTTGCTTTTCTTCCACCTTTATTCCCCAGAGGAATAACATAAGACATGCCTGGCCAGATACCGCGAACTTCGGAATTTGTCCATTTCGAGCATCCGCCTCTGTCACACTAATGGCTCCTTCATTCGAGTGACTGGGACAAATGCTCGAAATTTACGTATTTAGAATTCATGTTAGACCCTCTGCACTTAACTTCTATACTAACTTCAATCCCACAGACTGAAGTTCTTGGAATTTAGTTGCAATCCAGTTGCATGCTTTGTACTTGGGGGAATTTAACTTTGTATTATAATATATCTTGAATAAATATCAAGCTTTAAATGTTGAGAATAATAGTTGTAAATAAAACTTTTTATCTACTGGGACAAGTCAAAAGTTTTTAAAACTTTGAATATATAGTCTCTTAACATTCAATCCCCAAAGCGCGCAAATTGTTTGTAGAAATTGTAAAACGAAAATCGGCGAAATGACATGTCTTATCCGTTAATGCCTCTAGCTAAGGAAACCTAGGATGCTGATGTGAGGAAGCATTAGCTTTTTGCCGGAAATAGTTGAAGTATGCTCTCTCGATTTGGATCGTCACTCAGGGTCCTCCTTTTTCATATTTTCCACTGGCGATAGAGACGTCGGGCTGCTGGTGCGCGGAGGAAAAGGTCGCCGCTTGCTGGAGAGGCAAACAAACTGAAATAATATGCAACACACGGCAGGTTTTAGTAGGCGGCGGAACATGTCGGGCTAAAACCGAGGGTCTTTCCGGTGAGAATCCCTTTATAGGTCAAACATCACCAATCGTAAACTTTTTTATTTTTATTCAAAATGGGCTTACTCATGGCCTCAGACTAGCCGAGTGTAGAGACGCGGCCTACGATGAAGGGAATTCGCCCAGAAGGTGCCTGTTCACTGTTTAACTTGAAGGCTGAGGGATCATATGAACTCGGGAATTCACGCATAAATTACGTAAGTATCTTGTTTTGCTAAATATTTTAAAATTAAAACTATATGATTTACACAAACAATATATCAGTGCTAGGGTGATACCTACCTTATACACGGTGCTTGCGAGCATTGCGAAAGATTTTAACTATGCATTTTAGACATCAAAATAAACAAAAAATTATATGACACCTAATGTCAAATTCCACAAAAATATTTTTAATTTGTTTTTTTTTTATACTTTTTATACTATCTGGCAAAAAAGGCACAATGGTTGTCGAGTTGCGGAAAAAGCCCAGTATAACTAACTAACTAACTATACTCTAAATATGCTCAGGAATTCAGCATTAAAATCTTTCGGAATGCTCACGAGCACCGTGTATATCAAGTAAAAGTTACTTGCAAACTTAAGGTATGGCTAAGGATCTTCGGTGGACCTTATACGGATATTACGGATAAATTACACTGATACCTCATTTAAATATTTTATCTGAAAGTTCCGAGCATTCATCCCTAATTTAAATTGTTAAGATGTCGATAACTTTGAACAAATTAATTTAAATGAAATTTAGGTCAAATCCTCAGTTTTACTCAACTTCAAAGCAGAACAAACTCCTTTACTTATTTCTAAGGAAACTTTATGTAAATACTGATAGCAATTGACTTTATGTAACTGAAAGGTCTACCGGGTTGTACACAATTCCTTTATAAACTTTATCTTGGTCTAAATGTAGGGACAGTTGGCTACAATTTTAAAATGAATTATTTAATTGGTCCTTTTATACTATTACTTATTATTGTTGTAATTATAGGCTCTCATTATACGGTATGATTACGAGGTTGTGATCCCAATGGTAAAAAATGTGTTAAGATGATATTTCTGGATTTTTTTTAAGTAGGTACGAATGGAGTAAAGTAGGTACGAATTTTATGAAAATTTCTTCATACTTACATACATACATACATCATCAGCCCACTGCTGGATGTAGGCCTCTCCTATTAACTATGCCTATACTGCCGTGCAATTCCTAAAACACAGTAACTGACAAAAGTCGATTTTAAGATAATAGCAAAAAACAGTTTTAAAGTAATATATTTTCCAAGATTTGATAGTTAATGAGATTTTTTTTATCGCAAAATGAAGTATTCAATTCACACAATATGATAAATTAAAAAATACATGCTTCTGCATTTTCTAAAATTAAATAGTTGGTTTTTTCGAAATTCTGTGTTTGTACTGCGCTTTTAAACACAGGGGAAAATATAACAATTACTAATTAAGACACAGTAAAATGACCACTTACTGCACAAATTTTGCGTGTTTTATAGAGATAGGCGGCATTTTACAGGTTAAACTGCAGTAAAAGGGATTAGTATACTGTAATTTAACTTGTATTTTGTTTGAATTTTCCTGCTACGAACTTCATTCACCGCAGTAAAATATAGTTTTTTTAAATAAAGTAATTAAAATACAAAAAAAACTTTGTAACAGCATAATATAACTTTATTGTTAAAAAATTCAAACGCGCTTATCAAGTTTCATGCCAATGTGAGAAACAGAAGGAAGTAAAAAACGATTTAAAAGTTACTTGGAAAACGCAGTTTATTTAGGGATTTGTCGTCAGTAATACAAAAATTAAGGTTTATTACCACATTTTCTTAAGCAATGAAATAACAATCAACTTTAGGTACCATTATCAGTTGTAATCATAGCAAATGGCACATTATATTTAGCATTACATTGATTTCAATGAGTAAGGTCACGGCTGATTATGGCGTAGCAGTAGCACTTCTACGATTAATTTAAATTAATATAATTTCTTACGTATTTGTGTCACTTATAAATCTTTAGAATACTGTATATTATATATATAATAAATTGTCATTAATTATTGACCTATTATTACAGTAGTACTCCGCTCCTGGAGTATTTTATTTATGTATGACACAAAAGGTGGTTTTGTTATGTTGTTTTGGACAAAACTAGGAAACAAATTTGCTTCGTTAAAGCACCCTGTAAATAAGATAATGAAATGAAACCTCTTTAGTCAAAAGTCATAATTCTAGAACCACCAGCCGGTTTGTGGAGGCCTTTAATAACCTACCTACAATATTGCCGCCGAATCATAATAAAATTTTAAGAAAAACTACTATTAACGTGGCATGACAGACAGTGTTAAACAAACACCTTGACAGAATATTACATAGAGGATAGTTAATTATTTTTTGTTCGGTAAAAGAAAACAAAAAAACATGTTTTTTTTTTTATTATAAATATTAGATGTCATATACCAAAGAAAAACGACCAAGATCACCTATGTCCGAGGTGAGGATCGAACCCACGTACTCAGCTTTCGCGGCTGATGCTTGTACCCCTCGGCCACTCGGTCTTAACAACCACCGGTCAATTTTCTCGGTTATATGCAATCCCTTACAAGGCTAGGCGCCTTTGACCATTCTCTAAGGGCAAGCACTAACTACATGCCTGCACCTCCTATTAGAATACTTTACAGTTTTCTAGAATAGCTAGAGAGAGATGGTGCTGCCATCCATTGAACATATTGTGAAAACACAAATCAAATTATTTATTAACTAAATATTTTGATTTGTACTTTTAATTTTCCTCCAGTAGTCACCTCGGACATAGGTGATCTTGGTCGTTTTTCTTTGGTATATGGACATCTAATATTTATAATTTATATAGTATTAATATTAAGTAGTGTGATTACTGGAGGAAAATTCAAAGTACAAATCAAAATATTTAGTTAATAAATAATTTGATTTGTGTTTTCACAATATGTTCAATGTTTTTTTTTTATTTTTAGTGAAAGTTAACTGTTTTGATGTTAATTAACGTCCCTTAAATATCCGAGACTAATTTAATAACACCTTATATATTTTATGTAGCAATTCATTAAAAAAATGATTAAGAATTTACTTTTGTATTGTATGTTAAGCTTTGAATTTAAACTAACATAAAGAAATTTGTAAAATGCAATTTTTCTAAATGCATCTGGTATTACCGTATAAGAAACTTAATCCAACAAGTATGTAGCAATCTTATCGAATCCCAAAATAGGTAAATACAAATTTCCAAATACTCGATTATTGACCGGTATTGGCGGTATTCGTATAATTCATATGTATAATCTACTGCTTACGTTACAATATCACTATAAGCCCTCTTCAAGGAACGTCCGAGATGGAACTAACTCGAATTTGCCATTTAAAATAAAGGTCTAAATGCAGTTAAAATAGTCCAATAACATAAAAATACTGCCTAAACTGCAGCTCCTTGGCGTGCTACTGTCCTTTAGTTAGTATTATTGCTATTGAAAGTAATATATCATACAGCATAATGAGTTGTATTTAATGAACTTGTTACTGCAGTTTATATGGCAATACGATACTTATTTGAACAGTAGCGTACTGCTGTAAATATCGTTATTTTATACCTACTGCGTCTTAACTAGTAATTATGCTCATTAGTCTATAAAACTGGAAACGCAGTACAACACTTTTAGCATAAAAATTGTATACTGTGTTTTAATTTGTTTCTTTATAAACGAGATAGTACGAGTTTACATGCTAAAAATCATGGAAATCTACACCTGTACTGCGTTTTAGTTAGTATCAGCCCAAAAACCGTAGCCGTAGACCATTTTACTGCGCTTTATATTGCATTATGCAGGAAAACCTAGTCACTTACTGCTTTTGGGGTTTCGAGTTTCCATGTTCCAGTTTTCCAAATTAAAAACCGATCGATTGGGATTATGCGTTTTGATTTGCTGATTATAGATCACCAATAAACCAAAAATCGGAAAATTGGCAGTTACTGTGGTTTAGGAATTGCACGGCAGTATAGACGCATTAGGAGCTAAATACCCATAATCGCCACTCTGGGCAAGCAGATTAGCGATCGCAGTAATGTGTCCACTATGATGACGCTGCTGTCATCAATCTTTTATCAAATAATGGTTACTGACACTTCAATCCCTTAGTGGACTCTTACGACCCCCAAAGGAGGAGTTCGGGTGGTGACAAATGTATTCTTACTGCCGTCACCACACGGCCATTCTTTATACTTATCCTTTACAAATCGTCGCTGTGCCTACAAAAGTCGCTATGTGATTTTTTTGATTTTTAGGGTTCCGTAGCCAAAATGGCAAAAACGGAACCCTTATAGATTCGTCATGTCCGTCTGTCCGTCTGTCCGTCTGTCACAGCCGATTTACTCGGAAACTATAAATGCTACAGTAACGAAATTTGGCAAGCATATGTGTTGTATGAACCGCTACAGGTTTATGATTCAAAATTGTAAAAAAAACCATTGGGGTGGGGGCCCTCCATACATGTAACTGAGGGATAGAAAATTTTTTTAGTTGTATATAATCGTGTGGGGTATTAATAGAAAGGTCTTTGAAAATGATATGAAGGTTTATTAATCTCATTTTTATTTAAGGGAATCGTTTTCGAGATATCAGCTCTCAAAGTCTCAAAATGTGTCCCCCCCTTCTATTTTTTAAACTACGCGATATAAAATTCTAAAAAAAATATATGTTATGCACATTAATAAACTCTATCAACGATTTTTGGTTTGATTAAATTATATCCTATAGTTTTTGAGGTAGGTTGATTTAACTGAATTTTTCTAATAATAAATTGATAATGGTACGGAACCCTTCGCGCGCGAGTCCGACTCGCACTTAGCCGGTTTTTTTATTGGATTTTAACGCCATTTTGAACTTTATATAATTATATCTATACGGTCCAAAAACAGCGGTGAGGCTGTCTTTAATAGTTCCGGATTTGTGAATTTTAGCTATGTGATTTCCATACATTAATCTCTTATTTAAAACAGTATGTGCAACCATGACAACATGACTGTTTTATACAACCATGATTGTTTTTTTTTATAATGGAGCCCATTATGTGATTTTAGGCACATAGCGAGTATTTTTTATGAATTAAATAAGAACAAATCTGGCTCGGTATGTACTGTACCACACATAGCGATATATTATTTTTGTCCTACATCGAGTTCGTAGACTATGCTTGAGGCAACGTCTTACGACACTTAGTGAAATTTTCCTATCACTATTATTATTGAAACATGTTTTATTTTGTTTTATTGAAGGTCTTTCATAAAAATAACTATGTAACGAATATGATAAAGATGAATTTTCGTAATTAGTTATTTTAACCAAGTTACAAATAAGACACATAGAGACTTTGGACGACTGAAACAAAAATAGCTCTGTGATAAATTATTGGTAATATTTATTTTACTCGTAAAAAAACTGAGATTTATTTTTATAAAAAACATTAAAATATTTTAAACTGAACATATTTATCAAAATAAAATATTGGCCTACCTACTTTGAGTGAACAAGATTCAAAATAAACAGTTTTTTGTGTCTCCTGTAAAGTAGCAATAAAACACACACCTAGCGACTTTTGTAGGAACAGCGACGATTAATGTGTTTATATAATTATGAACCGAGAAACGAGAATATAAATAAAAATTCAGTCACTTTTATCGATGCTTCAGAGTCACTTACTTTTTTTATCATATTCCGTCCCGTCACTCAGGGGAACAATATGGTATAATTTGTAAGACGTAAGTATCCAACACCCTCTACTAACATAATTATTGGATGACCGACCATGGAAAGACTACGTACCTATATAACTGTAAAAATCCAAGATTTGTAAATTTTAATGCTATTAAACTGTGAGTTTAAAAACTGGAGAACATAGCAACGAGTGACATGAAAAAAGAAATTGGGTCAAAATTCTTTTCGTTGTCTTATTTTGTGTCCCTAAAAAATGTGATTTTTGTATGACATGATGTTCTGTTTTCAATTTTTGATGTATGAATTAAAATCTAGTGTAAAGAAGAAAGAGTTTGCCGTGTGGTGACGGCAGTAAGAATACATTTGTCACCACCCCAACTCCTCTCCTGCGGGTGTCGTAAGAGTCGACTAAGAGATTAAAGTGTCACTGACCATTATTTGATAAAAGATTGATGATGGGCAGCAGCGTCATCATAGTGGACACATTACTGCGATCGCCAATCCGCTTGCCCAGCGTGGCGATTATGGGCATTTGCCTCCTAATGCGTCTATACGCATAGTTAATAGGAGAGGCTTACGTCCAGCAGTGGACTAACATAGGCTGATGATGATGTGATGTGTAAAGAAGAAATACAACTGCACCGGATATTTTTTTATATACTGAGTCGAAATAGCAACTAATAGCGAAACAAGACAACGAAAATAATTTTTACCCAATTGACCCTTAAGTTAACACCAAATCTGATTTATCTTTGAAAGTAAAACAAAATGTCATGTCACTTAACTTTTGCAGCCTAGTTGCTAGGCCTGCCCTGCCTTCGAATCTGGAGGTTCCAGGTTCGAATCCTTGCGACACGGCATTAGGTACTCGTACTTGTGTATTTACGAGTATGTAGGTATACATCACAAATATTTAAATGCCTATTATATATATATATATCTTCGCTTGGTAAACATTACATCACAAGCCTTAATTGAGCTTACCGTGGTAGGTTGATTTGTGTAAGATGTCCCAAGATATTTATTTCTTTATGACTAACCGTGTACTTAGTAATTAGTTGGTAACCTAAGTTGTCAAAGCTACAGAATTTCTAGAGCTCTTCAACAAGATGAACAAGTCTGAAGCTCACTAACATCGTCTTTCAACTTTGAAATATGTCTCACTGACATTTTATGTAGGTATTTCTAATTAATTTGCGCTAACATGTTGAAGAGAAATGAGAAATACTTCTCATTTCTTAATGTAACTATGTAGCTAACTTGGTAATCTTCGTATTTTGAAATAAACTGTCAGCCTCAGTTGCCTATTTGGTATTGACCCTGCCTTCCAAGCTACAGGTACCGGGTTCGAATCTCTAGTTTTTATACTTATTATATAACAAATCACATTATTCTCTTTATTTCTTATGTTTTTTCTTAGGCTACGTTTTTGGGTGAATATCTGAGCGATTCAACCGCCTAATTTTGGTGTCATCATTTTTGCCGAAGTTTCTAAACGTCTCAATGTGATACTTCGTCATTTGTATAAGGTATCGTACCTCCTTAAAATGACAAAGTAGCACATTGTAACGAATAGAAACTTCGGAAAAAATTACGCCACCAAAATTAGGCGGTTGAAACGCTCAGATATTCACCCTTTTTATAATGCATGTTAGTTGTAAGGTACCATGATTGTTTGAAAAATAAGTCCTGCCAAGTTTCTTACCGGTTCTTCTCGGGTCAGCTGTGTAGGGTTAGAACTGAAAGTAGTTTTAATAATTAGAGCATTCAAAAGAGTTTGTTGCTATTCCAAATTGAATAAAAAATCATTTGACTTTGACTGTAACAATATTTATAAATATAAATGTGAAATTCAGCATACACAAACAATTATAAATTATAAACATATTATAAAAAACCTAACCTAGTGTGTCGCCGGCAGCGGAGCGGGCCCAAGCTGCTGGTGTTTAGGGCTGGTGGTAGAAGAACTGCCGGAATCATGGGCTTGAAGTGTCACTATGTCAAGTGTCACTAATAAACAAAATTCATATCAACTCTGAAAAGTGCAAGAAAGGAAAATGATGACGGCATAACGCTGAAAACCACAACGTGATAAATGCTCACGAAATAGCCGCTGCAATGTTAGCTGGCACAGCCTGCATTAAATCATGGCTCAAGGCTGGTTAAATTAATCGTTACACCAGCCCTTGCTGTGAAGAATCGTTAGTCTCCTTAGCCTCTGCTTGTTTTTGTGTCGATATCAAAACGTTATGAGAGCCATTTTTTTCAAAGTTGTCCCCCATTTTATTTGGAATTTGAACTTTTAATTTGATTACCACTCACTGTCGATCCTGATAGGTAGAACATTTAGTGCCAAGGTTTTTTTTTTCATTCCGTTAAAAAATATATTTTAGAGACTTATCAATGATACCCCACGCCACGCCCATACCCATAGGATTACATAAAAATAAAAATAAAATCATTCCCACTTGACGAGTAGGGGTATTTTTTTTTTCTGTATTTAATTCTACCACTTTGCATTTTTTTGTATTTTATACCACGTTATGGACAAGATTGCAGATTTATAGTACTAACGGCCACTGAGCTATGCACCGGACAGATAGGCAGAAGGACAGACGGACATGGCGAAGTTATAAGGTTTTCTTGTTCACTATGGAACCCTAAAAAATGTTATGAAATAAGCGAATCAGCCATATCACTTCGTGGCCAGAAGCGTCCCAGTAAAACGACAGTTTCTTAACATTTCGTGTCTGATTGAATACTTTAGTATGGACACGGAGGGTCTTGTACATCACTGTCCAAAGTTTTTATGCCGGTCAAGACTAGTGAGATGGGTAACCAATGTATATGTATTCTTTCGCAATATAGTCGTGCGTGCTCATTACAATACATTACATCAGAGGCCGGGAAAATGAGGATTTCCGGCCAAGTTGGTATATTTATAGATAACGAGGCCGGGATCCGTTTTCACGCCGAGGCATGTATGTATAGTGCTTTTCTCAAACACACAAAAAAATAATAATGACAATGTTGTCGAAATTAAAGAAAAAGTTCTTCAATATTTTGTGACCAACTTGGGCACTTGGTGGTTACCAGTTTGTGAAACAAATATCGACTTCAATAACTTAAGCTTTAGCTAATTTTCGGAATTATAAAAACGTATATAAATTCGTTGCTATACTTACTATGGACACGTTCCTATACAACTGGCCGGAAGAAGCACAAAATTGTGAGTCAGGAGGACATATTGTCATCAAGTCATCCAATAGTGGGACACCAATACACGAACACATAGGCTAGGAAAAAAAAACTTACTAAACCTGGGATATACAATACAGCAGTCAACTTATTTATTGAAGTTCACTCTGAATAGTAGGTAGTCTAAATACGGGTAGGTACTTTTTCCATCATGTGAATGTTGCAGATGGGCATTTTCACTTTAAGGTATGGTATGTTATGACAATTAAGTAGGTACGATATCTTTAGGATTTTAAACTTTATCGGCGTTTTTAGATAACTATCGACTTATAATTTATAAAATTCACACCAAAATCCAGTTTCAATGAAATTTAGCGCCTTAGTGCTTGATGTACAAACCTGGCTGTAATTAAGGATTTTTAAATTCACGTTAATTGGGTGTCTCTAAAATTGAAAAAGTTAAGATACGATGTTGAGTAAGTACCTAATGTAAAGTAAAGCGGAGAAATACGATGTGTACGTAGCGAAAGATTTTGTACATTATTTTTTTTTACGGCCGATTTGTTTTTTTTCTGTTGAACGTTTTGGATGACATGATTGATTGTATAAAAACCGCAATGTACATTGCTCGTTGAAAATAGCGGAGAAAATAAAAATAGAATTGTTTATTTTATTTATGGTTAACGATCTTCTGAGAAAGTGAAATGATAACGACCAGATGTTTTATAGTTTTTTACAATTTAATGGAAACAATATGTTAATATTTATTGGCGATAAAATTAAATCAGCAGTATGACGCAATCAAGGTGTCGTTATCCTATTTTAAAATTGTTTAATGAAGTACTAGTGCCCGACGCCCGACGTTAACATGTTAAGCACTAGTACTTCTACTCTCCTTTATTTTTTAGACGTTTTTCATAAAATGTCTACAAGGTCTTCCCAAATCAATCGATGTGAGATCGACTTAACCTCGTAAGGCCCAACGTCCTATTTTTAAGACAACAAAATTTGACTCATAACGGCCCATGACGTCATATTTTTCGAAGAAATATGAATTTTATTTTGTAGGTCCCAAAATTAAAAATAAAATGTCCTTTTTTTAGGACACTGGGTTATTATTTCACTTGTCCTAAAAATAGAATGGGCCTTACCAGGTTAAGACGGCCGAAAAACGATTTATGTCTACGGAAATAAGAGTGAAAAAATAAGTAAAAAAAGTTTTAAGTTAAACGGTTTTTATTGCACCAAAAACTAGAAAATAAAAATTAGTTACTGGCGTAGATGATATTTTCTGTACATTACTCACGTGGAACTATTATCACTGTAGTCTTCCAGAGTCGGATGCTAAAAGCCACGTTTAGCCTCTATGTCAGTGGATTAAGCGTTTAATCGGAAACTTCTACCAAACTAAAATAAAAACGTGGGGCGTACGCAATTGCGATTAAGTCACTATAGATATTTAGGTTCATACATAGAAAGTCAAGACAGCAATAGTGTAATGAATTTTAGCTATTTTCCTCTGTAGAAGTATTGTAACAGATGGATGATTAAAGCTACAATAACATATTTTGAGCTTGTATGTTTCTTTAAAATAACGCCCCACGTTTTTATTTTAGTTTGGTAAAAGTTTCCGATTAAACGCTTAAGCCACTGACATAGAGGCTAAACGTGGCTTTTAGCATCCGACTCTGGAAGACTACAGTGATAATAGTTCCACGTGAGTAATGTACAGAAAATATCATCTACGCCAGTAACTAATTTTTATTTTCTAGTTTTTGGTGCAATAAAAACCGTTTAACTTAAAACTTTTTTTACTTATTTTATTTTCAAGTTTTTAGTGCAATTGTTACTATTTATACTTATTCTAGATCAAAGATTTTGTTTGTAATATGCAATATAATTATGAATAGTAGCGTCTATACTTTCCTGCTTATACTAAGTATACCTTATATAGTAAAGATCTGGCAATAAGGAATATGTATATCATTGATTTATTGAGAAAATCAAGTTTACATTTTCATATTTCTCACATTATAAAAGTCGGATTTCCAGACTATAAAATATAGACTCACACTCTCAGTCGACCAAATGGAGGATCGTAGGTCTGACTGAAAGTCCGACGCGTACCGAGGGTCCAAAGGGTCAATTCGAGCTATCAGTACTATGGTACGCTCTACGCGAACCCGAGGGACTAACACACTCAGTTTATCAACTGAAGTGCCGCAGGCCTGACAGCTGGCGCTACGCAAACCACTCACGCTGTCAGTCTATCAGTCGTACGGTCGCAGGCCTGACAGCTCGCACTACGCGAACAACTCTCGCTGTCAGCCTATCAGCCGGAGGGCCACAGGCCTGACAGCTCGCCCTACGCGAACCACTCACGCTGTCAGTCTATCAGTTGGAGGGCCGCAGGCCCGACTGCTTGCCCTATTGGAACCATACACGCTGTCATATATCACCCGGAGGAGTCTATTAGTCGAAGGGCCGCAGGCTCGGCCACTTGCCCTATAGGAACCACTCACGCTGTCATCTATCAGCTGGAGGGCCGCAGGCCCGACGGCTCCCCCTACGCGATTCACTCATTCTGTCACTTTGTCAGCTAGAGGGTCGCAGGTCCGATGGCTCGCCTTACGCGAACCACTCACGCTGTCAGTTTTATCAGCCGGAGGGCCGCGGGCCCGACTGCTCGCCCTACGCGAACCACTCACGCTTTCAGTCTATCAGCTGGAGGACCGCAGGCCCAACTCGCCCTACGCGACCCGCACACACTGTCAGTCTATCAACCGGAGGACCGCAGGCCCGACGGCTCGCCTTACGCTATAACCACTCACGCTGTCTATCTACCAGTCGGAGGGCCGCAGGCCCGACTGCTTACCCTATGCGAACTACTCACGATGTCAGTCTACCAGCCGGTGGGCCGCAACCCCAAAGGCTCGCCCTACGCAAACCACTCACGCTGTCACTCTATCAGCTGGAGGGCCGCAGGCCCGACGGCTTGCCCTACGCGATCCACTCATGCTGTCACTCTATCAGCGGGAGCGCCGAAGGCCCGACGGCTCACCCTACGCTACGCGATCCACTCACGCTGTCACTCTATCAGCTAGAGGGCCGCAGGTCCGATGGCTCGCCCTACGCGACCCACTCACGCTGTCACTCTATCAGCTGGAGGGCCGCAGGCCCGACCGCTCGCCCTACGCGTACTACTCACGCTGTCACTCTATCAGCTGAAGGGCCGCAGGCCCGACGGCTCGCCCTGCGCGATCCACTTCTGCTGTCACTCTATCAGCTGGAGGGCCAACGGCCCGACGGCTCGCCCTACGCTACGATCAACTCACGCTGTCACTTTATCAGCTGGAGGGCCGCAGGCCCGACGGCTCGCTCTAAGCTACGCGATCTACTCACGCTGTCACTCTATCAGCTGGAGGGCCGCAGGCCCGACGGCTCTCCCTACGCGATCCACTCATGCTGTCACTCTATCAGCTGGAAGGCCGCAGGCCCGACGACTCGCTCTACGCGATACACTCACGCTGTCATTCTATCAGCTGGAGGGCCGCAGGCCCGATGGCTCGCCCTACGCGATCCACTCACGCTGTCACTCTATCAGCTGGAGGGCCCCAGGCCCAACGGCTCGCCCTACACGATCCACTCATGCTGTCACTCTTTCAGCTGGAGGGCCGAAGGCCCGACGGCTTACCCTACGCTACGCGATCTACTCACGCTGTCACTTTATCAGCTGGAGGGCCGCAGGCCCGACGACTCGCCCTACGCGATCCACTCACGCTGTCACTTTATCAGCTGGAGGGCCGCAGGCCCGACGGCTCGCCCTACGCGATCCACTCACGCTGTCACTCTATCAGCTAGAGGGCCGCAGGTCCGATGGCTCGCCCTACGCGACCCACTCACGCTGTCACTCTATCAGCTGGAGGGCCGCAGGCCCGACCGCTCGCCCTACGCGTACTACTCACGCTGTCACTCTATCAGCTGAAGGGCCGCAGGCCCGACGGCTCGCCCTGCGCGATCCACTTCTGCTGTCACTCTATCAGCTGGAGGGCCAACGGCCCGACGGCTCGCCCTACGCTACGATCAACTCACGCTGTCACTTTATCAGCTGGAGGGCCGCAGGCCCGACGGCTCGCTCTAAGCTACGCGATCTACTCACGCTGTCACTCTATCAGCTGGAGGGCCGCAGGCCCGACGGCTCTCCCTACGCGATCCACTCATGCTGTCACTCTATCAGCTGGAAGGCCGCAGGCCCGACGACTCGCTCTACGCGATACACTCACGCTGTCATTCTATCAGCTGGAGGGCCGCAGGCCCGATGGCTCGCCCTACGCGATCCACTCACGCTGTCACTCTATCAGCTGGAGGGCCACAGGCCCAACGGCTCGCCCTACACGATCCACTCATGCTGTCACTCTTTCAGCTGGAGGGCCGAAGGCCCGACGGCTTACCCTACGCTACGCGATCTACTCACGCTGTCACTTTATCAGCTGGAGGGCCGCAGGCCCGACGACTCGCCCTACGCGATCCACTCACGCTGTCACTTTATCAGCTGGAGGGCCGCAGGCCCGACGGCTCGCCCTACGCGATCCACTCATGCTGTCACTCTATCAGCTGGAGGGCCGAAGGCCCGACGGGTCACCCTACGGTACGCGATCCACTCACGCTATCACTCTATCAGCTGGAGGGCCGAAGGCCCGACGGGTCACCCTACAGTACGCGATCCACTCACGCTATCACTCTATCAGCTGGAGGGCCGCAGGCCCAACGGCTCGCCCTACGCGATCCACTCACCCTGTCACTTTATCAGCTGGAGGGCCGCAGGCCCGACGGCTCGCCCTACGCGATCCACTCATGCTGTCACTCTATCAGCTGGAGGGCCGAAGGCCCGACGGGTCACCCTACGGTACGCGATCCACTCACGCTATCACTCTATCAGCTGGAGGGCCGCAGGCCCAACGGCTCGCCCTACGCGATCCACTCACCCTGTCACTTTATCAGCTGGCGAGCTGCAGGCCCAATGGCTCGCCCTACGCGATCCAATCACGCTGTCACTCTGTCAGCATAAGAAGGCTCAATGTCACCCAAAGGGCAATGGAGAGGGCTATTCTAGGAGTCTCTCTGCGATATACGGATTAGAAATGAGACCATCCGCAGCAGAACCCAAGTAACTGATATAGCTCTTCGAATCGCTAAACTAAAGTGGCAGTGGGCGGGGCTCGTTGCGTGTGGAACCGATGGCCGTTGGGGCGGGAAGGTTCTCTAGTGGCGGTCACGTACCGGAAGCCACATCGCTGGTAGGCCACCCACAAGGTAGACTCATGATCTGGTGAAGGTTGCTGGATGCGGGTGGCACAGGGCCGCGGTCCTTGTGACAATCTTTGGGGGAGGCCTATATTCACCAGTGAACGTCTTTCGGCTGATATGATGATGATGATTATAATAATGAAATCCGTATGTTTCTACCAAATATCTAAAGCAGTGCTTCAAAATCTACATATCGCTAAACCTAGCGGTTGTGGCAGGCAGTAATACTGGAGTATCAGATTTGAGGAGTTGGACGTTAGTATTAAATTCGCATGTTTCTAGTTAATATCTAAAAAACTTCTTTAAAATCAAGATATCGATAAAAGATAAACCTTGCGGTTATTGTGGGCAGTACTGCAGCATCAGGAGTTGGAAGTCAAGATCAGGCTGTTAGTATTTGATTATGCCGAACATGCTATACTTTCATTTTCACGTGTCTAACACTCTCGGTTATGGTAAGCAGTACGTCTGCAGCATCAGGCTTTGAGGATGCAAGGATACAAATATTATAATATTGTATTGTCATGGGGACTTGATAAGAGTTCCAAATTTTATTGATTTCGGTGCAGTAGAAGTGGTCGAAAAATTGATCACAAGATTTGAAGCATCGACGACAGTTGATACGCGGTGAAGTTAATAAAAACCGTTTAAAAAGACGTCGATCGGCACGGATCGGCTCTGCCGACACGGCTTCGGATGTTTCGCTCAAACCATCGCCATAACGGCCCGGCCACGACATTGGTCTAAGGCGACCAGCGGCGAGTGAATCCATGAGTTGGAGCGGGATGCCGTTATGGGTACGAGAGGGAGCACCATACGTTTTCCGCTAAGCCGGTCGCCTTAGACCGATGTCGTGGCCGCGGCGTAACTCTAAGGCCTGAGTAGACGCTCGATCGGGGCGGGTAGCAGGGAGTGCGGCGTGGCGTCCATGTTAAACAAATGCAAACGTACGCGCGTGGCCCTGGGTGCTTAGCCAAGTTGCCAATCGCTAACGCTTAATCGTCAATCGTAAACGAAAGGCAGCTAACTGTCTTTGTCGCACTAATATGAAAGCGTGACAGAGAGGGAAAACTACGATACGCTACTAAGCGTAGCGATTGGCAACTTGGCTAAGCATCCTGCACTCCGTCTAAATCCTATGGACGCTCGACGCGCCGCTTCCCGCCCCGCTTGACGCGCCGCTTGACGCTCGCCACTCAGGCCTTATGCCGCGGCCACGACATTGGTCTAAGGCGACCAGCGGCGAGCGAATCTATGAGTTGGAGCGGGATGCCGATATGGGTACGAGAGGGAGCACCATACGTTTTCCGCTAAGCCGGTCGCCTTAGACTAATGTCGTGGCCGCGGCGTTACAATAGCTTTTTTCGACAGGCTAAAGCCGATTCCGCATCGATTGAATTGAGGAGACACTAAAAGTTAGATACATTAAAGATACAAACACAAAACAAAATGAACGTGAGACTCAAACATATTTAAATATTTATTAAACGGGTTACTCACGTAATTTAAGTCGATAATTGCTCGACATGTTTCGATCCATTTAGAGGATCCTCATCGAGGAGTACCCGCGACCAAAGCCCGATGTATACTGCGGGCTTGCGCTCTGCTAGAGCGGGTGCTGGCCGCGGACAGCGCTGGCAGGGGCATGTCGAGCAATTATCGACTTAAATTACGTGAGTAACCCGTTTGATAAATATTTAAATACAAAACAAAACATAAGAGAGGCCTCGTCTGGAGCAGCCTCGTTTAAAGCCCAACGTTTACATTTTATTTTATTTTATTTATTTTTGGGAAACGAACAACGATACATAAATAATTTAAAAAAAAAAAAACAAATATTTGTGAAACATAAGTCAAAAAAGTTTCCACTCATTCACTTTAACAATTCTTGATGCCCGAAACCTCCAACTTCGTAGGCAAGGTGATAAACCGACATCAACTAGGCTACGGAGGCTGTGTAGTATATTGCAAGTTAAACGCCATAGCTGTTAAATGCCTTATTTACATTATTTTAAATTTAATTTGGACGTGTAAAAAAATCTAGATGTCTTTATTTTAAGTGTTTCCGGAGAAGTCTAAATGTTCTTTACTATTTTCATAACAAAAACTAATATGTATTTTTTTGTATAAATAGCTTATTATTTAGAAATATCTTAAATAAATAGTTTAATCATAAATGCCTACTAATTTAAGTATTGTTTGTCCTTTTCATTCTTAGCACTAATTATGTATGAGCGAAGGAGCCAAATACTACTTTAGAGTCTTACTAAGTTAGTAGACGTAGACGTATACAAGGATTATTTTATTTCCAGATTGAAAAATCACGTGAAAAGGCTATTTTCGTATCCTTAAAATTTTCTACCTTTTATATTTACGGAAGTAAAATTGCTTGTCGGTATTCAAAGAGTTCTTTTTTAATGCACAATAAAGAGTTATTGTATTGTTGCTTCTAAGCCCACAACCTCGCTCGAAACATACATTAGCCGTAATAAATTCTCTTGTTAAATAACTCTGTTACCTAGTTAACCTATTTACCTCAAAACAATGTTAATAGTGTTTTCCCGGCGCCGAAGCGGCCTCCTGCTGAGTTAATTGAAGAAGTCTGAAATTTATTAGGCATTTATGAAGATAGCTGGAACTGGCTAACTATGTAAAAGTCAACTTTTGAAAAATCGAGTTGATTTGATATTTATTTTATATACCTACCTATATCGTCGATTGTAATATGAATTAATGTAACCACCAAAATGACGAAATTGAGTTAAGTATACCGTTCGACTGCAAATTTCCTGCTCTTTCGAACGGTGTATTTAAAATATTGATATTCGGAAAAAAATGTCGATTACGTTAACAAAAACTTTGCCATTTTATTAGGTTTCTACGTTTTTTATTAACGTATGTAAAGGTTTCAAAAAATCATAGGCAATATTTTAACGTAAGTACGAATTTGTAAGTACGAAATATGTCCTTCCTAATGTACTCACCATATTTTTATAAATATCAATGCTGTAAGCGCCATTTGTAATGTATGGCTAATAAGCAATTTGGTTTCAATTTTTAACGTAACCACCAGCCATTTCCTGAACTACAACTGTGGTCGCAGTTAGTAACTGTGTGTCAAATAGACCTCTCAAAAATAAAACAAACAAGATAAACCTCATTTCAATAGGATAATTAACTCAAAAGTTACAACATACTTTATAAATGTCAAATTAGTTTTTGGGCTCTCCTGAAAAATCGTCATTTGGTGGTTACATAAATTCATATTACAACTGACGATATAATTATTTTTTTATATATATTATATTTGATAATTGTGTGATTTTTATTTTGTTTGATTGCAATAAAATTGTAAATAGTTAAGGCTTTCATCATCATCATCAGCCTATGATAGTCCATTGCACGTAGGCCTCTCCTATTAACTATGCGTATATACGCATTACGAGGCAAATGTCCATAATCGCCACGCTGGGCAAGCGGATTGGCGATCGCAGTAATGTGTCCACTATGATGACGCTGCTGCCCATCATCAATTGTCGACTCTTACGACACCCACAGGATGAATTGGGGTAGTGACAAATGTATTATTCTTAATGCAGTCACCACACGGCCATTCACGGCCAGTTAAGGCTTTAATCAAAACATAAGTCCGCCTTTTGTACGATAAGATTTTCTTTTGTGCAATAAAGATTAATTAAATAAATAAATCATGGTCGCGTCAATTGTGTCACGAAGATCATACAAACTATGTGGTAGGTATTCTCTGTCCAACAATCTTTATCAGTACTAAATTGGAGCAAATTTAAAAGATATTGGTTTGTATTGTGGCATTGTACCGAGGATGCTGGCGGCATTTCCTCGCTGTATTTGTATTGTTTGTAAATTTTAGTTAGCCGCCCCTTTTCAATGCTAAAAATTGTTACACAAAACTTAATTTTGTGTTCATTGAAGGTTAATTATGTGCAATTGAACCACTTCACCGATTTTTTTTTGTTCAATTTGTTTGTAATCATGTCATATAATTATAATGTCCCTGTCAGGCAGTCTCATCATTCGTGTCGTTCTTTTTAGTCAGAATTATTAAGAATATTATAATAGTTTGTCCTATCTGGATGCTTAGCCAACTTGCCAATCGCTAACGCTTAGTAGCGTATCGTAGTTTTCCCTCTCTGTTACTCTTTCATAATAGTGCGACAAAGACAGTTAGCTGCCTTTCATTTACGATTGACGATTAAGCGTTACCGATTGGCAACTTGTCTAAGCACCCTGTTATTATTCCATATGCAAGCAAATAAAACATATTGAAGCACTGTAACTATGTTCATAAAAAATATCATTATACTTCTTATTAAGTAAATAAATGTAAGCATAAGCTTTATTCAGTACATAAGCTATTAGTACAATTAAAAAATATGCCATTTGTATGCTCTCCTATAAAGTAAGCGATATTCCAAACAAGAAATTTAGTGATGCCCGAAAATCACATATCATCAAGTCATCATCATATCATTCGAAAGATGTCCAATGGTGAACATAAGCCTCCCACAAATTTTATATATATTTATTTTCAAAACTGCAATTTATGTACATAGATTAAATCTAACTAATCGACTTAACCTAACCTATATCTAAGATTGGCCCTTGTGGCATTGTACCGAGGATGCTGGCGGCATTTCCTCGTTGTATCGCAATACTGATGCGTTGTGCGAGGAAGTCGCCAGCTCTTCGGTCTTTAGTTACATCAACCACAACTTTGTTATGCAATGAGTCAAACAGCCATATTACAAAGATATTACATATGTCGCAGGACCGGTCATTACGGTAATCTTTGCTTATGGGTCAAATACTTTTTTTTTGCCCTTCGGCCGGCAAACAGCACATTGCTGGCCGCTGCGCTAAACTAAGTTGCCGCCTGCCGGCTAGAAAAATAGTATACACACCTCGGCCGTTAAATGAGAAAGTCTCGGATCACATGTTTGTCTACAATTACAAGTCGAGACATTTCCCACTTAAACGGCCTTGGCATGTAATGTACTATTTATTTATTTTCACTCCAAAAATGCATGAGTAAGGTCTGTCGATATACTCATTCCCGCCCTGTATTCTATTCGCCACAGATCCCTAGAACTAACGTTTCATAAAAAGGAAATGCCTTAGTTTATTACCTGCTTTTACCATTTTGCCGTGACCTTATAGTCATGACAGTTTACTACTGAGCCATTTGCAGTATACCTGAGCCAGAGAGGTGGTCAGATTTATCTATACATCGTGAAAACGTGATTTATTGTGGTAAAAGCTAAAACATGTAGATGACTTTATTATGTTCGGTCACCTACGTAAATATTGTTAAAACCTGTATGTATTCAGATTTATAAACTTTCTTCCCCTAGTAATGCACATGGTATGTATATAAAGTAACTAAGTGTACGCATACTAGATGTGACTAATCTCTTAATCTTATACAGAATAGTATTTTATGTGACTGGTTCATAATGAGAGGCATTAATACACGAGTGTTGTTTACTCGCCTTCGGCTCGTTTCATGATAGGATAACACGAGTGTTTTAATGCCTAATTATGAACAGGTGCATACATAATTTTATCTACATGCGTATAATAAGTTTTCTACAATATGTACTGATATAGCCTAAAATAATTAGGTTAGTGGTACTATTCCTTGAAGTGAAAACAGCTCTAAGTAATTTAAATCAAACACAAATAACAAACCAAAAATAAATTTATTTATAATAATAATTATTAATCACACTTTGTATAGTGCAATGAGAAAACTGCACTTTTTCTGCAGTAGCAGAATTTTCAGTAACATTGGCACAGTTGCCAGGCACTGTTATAGTTTTCGGCGTAGAGCCCTTTCATATCAAGTCCGGTCCGGCCGAGCTATATGGTGGTTTAGTACTAGCTAGAATACTGAATCTAAGCACTTATGGGTGTAAGCATGGGCTCATAATGAAAAACACAACATGAGATAAGATCTTTTTTTATTACTACTCTGGTTCGCAAGAGTTAAACCACAACAGAGAAGAACCAGGAAGAAACTCAGCGGGTTGTATGTTTTAATCTTTTCAAATCATTGGTAATTACAATTTTAGATCATTACAATAGGTACACACTTAAAACACGATTAATCAAAACACTTTAAACAACAACAACAACTAATGGAAAACGACTGGAGAGTTCTAAGTTTTGAGTCCATGCTTCACCAATTTCAAAACACAAGAAATAACGTCTTTCGTCAGGATGCTATGAAAGAACGATCTGAATCTGAATCTAACGAACTATTGAATCTAGTCAAACTCCTCTTACTCTGGAGTGCATTTAATCAAATCTATTCGCGGTCTCAAGATAGACTGACTTAAGGAAGGAATGATCATAATTGGAATCTATTCCAAGTCTAGGCAAGAATCAATCTTTCGAAGTCTAACGCGGGAATCAGAATGAATTGACTTTCCAATGTCTAAAGCAAGAATGACTTCTTTCTAAGTCTAACGCGCGAATGTGAATGCATCCATGAACAACGCTAGTGACCTTTTATACTGTCAGGTCATAAACTACCTGCTTCACAGGCGGGTAGATCTCAACCGGGTTTTATTATCTACCTGATGCATGGACCAAAGCAAAGACCACTCCAAGCAATACATTGCTTATCGTTTTCTAGATTTAGTAACTCTTAACAAATTAATTGTAAACATTGCGAATAAAACTGTTCTCGTTAAAAATAGCACAATTCTGGCGTCCGATGACTCGACGTGTCGTACAGGTCTGCACCAACTGAAGCGCGACTCCGACATTATTAATAACTTCCTTTTTTTGAATGGAATTAACTATCTTATTTGAAATGTTAACTTTACTCTGGATAGAGTTATCTATATAGCCTTCAGCTACACTTGTAGATTTCCACCCTCCGTGGCGTTTGAGAGTAGTAATATCTGCTCCTGAATCAATCACCAACGTTGCTGATGTTCTCCGAAAACAGTGCCCGGTGTAAAGTTCAGGATTGGGAAGTTGTAAATATGTAGCTATAGTTTTGCCGAGTGATCCAAACTTGTTTATACCAACTCTTTGGGAAATGCATTTGCCTCCAATGTAATGCAAAAAAAAATTAGGCAGTTCACATGAATTTGGCCGTAGTTCTATGTACTTTTTCTCAAACTTGCTACGGAATGTTGATGTTACTTAAAGTAGAGGCATCGTAAGAAGTCGTTTTTGACGTTTGTTTGCACATGAAGTTCTGTAAAAATTTGACAGTTGGTATAATAGAGCAAATGTCAAACTTCATTGTTGCCTGAACGGAATAGTGATATTACTGCTGTTGCTGCAATTTACCGATACGTCAATCGAAATAAATAAGTAAACCTTTTTTTATGGAGGTACGAATAATTGCTATAATAGTAGGTACGCACATATTTTCTAAAAGTTTGTCATGGTTTCGACAGATCCTCGCGAGCCCGTGTGCCCGGTGGATACGCGGCTTTACAGACTGTGTGGAACTTGACAATCAGATAAATGTCATAATTGTTATTCAATTCAATGTTCACATAAGCTAGTATTAACACCAAATCACTTACTAGTTACATCATAAAAATTAATAAAAAATTTAAATTATGTTAAAATAATAATTATGTTGTAATTATTATGTGCTTACATAATAATTACAAATTCAATTATTAAATCACGTATAATTTTATTTTTCGTAGAATAATAATTTATATACCACTACGTTATTTATCACCTAGATGTGCTCTGATTTTAATAAATGGTTTTAGTGTGTTTATATACTGTATATACGGCATTTCTCTATTTGGCATATCTACATTGCACTCTGAGCTAGCAGCACGCAAGTTTGCCAACGTGGTATGGAAGTGGTTTGCTATGAATTTTGCTTATAGAGGTCACGTCCTATCCGTCCTCTAAAACATCTTACCTAAATGCGACTTTACGTCATTATGACGTCACCGGCTCCAAAGTTTCGCTGCCTGCTAATGATTCTAAGTAAAATTACCAAACACTTTTTTAATTCGGATTACCTAACACTTTTTTAATTAAACTTTTTCAATGGCAAGTACCAGATCTAACGCCCTTTCGCACTTGACTGAAAATTTTACGACGACGGTAAAATCGAGCGTTTCTCAACACTATTGTGAGCTGTCAAAAACGACTTCTTACGATGCCGCTACTTTACTTTAAATTAAACCCGGAAATACTATGTATCCGGTGTCATGAGCTAAGATGATATGTAAAGAGATTTCATGTATTTATTTCACACCTAGGACTGCAAACAAACTGTCTTTTGTTTTGAAATGTCAAATTGTGACACTAGGTCTTGACATTCAGCCACAGAAAAAAAAATAACCTTAGAACTATACCAACAGGTAAAAGGAGACCTCATCCAGATTAAAAAAAAGTTAGGCGCGAATGTTTTTTTTAAATGTGATACGATACTGTACTATTGGTATATTTACAAATTAAGTAGTATGGGTTCGGCGAAATCAGTTCGTTTTATTTCATGGCAAGTTTGAGAAAAGCACTATACAAATCTCGACGAGAAACAGGGTTACAGGCCGCGTATCACTATCTGGCCTCAGTTCCTTCGGCCAGATATATCTACTTGGCCTGTAACCCTTCGTTTCCCGTCCTCTATAGTAATGTACTATTTACATACTTCTAAGTAACTTCCTGTTATAGTGAAGCTGCGATCAGTTTTGTTCTTTGTGTTACGAACGGTCACTATTATAGTAGAATCAAACAATTTGTATATTGCCGCATAGCATGCCGCAGGCAAGAGATATGCAAATTGTATATCTCTTGCCTGCGGCATGCTCCCATTATACCAAATATCATGGCTACCTGTAACAATAACATAAATAGTACGATTAAAAAAAGTGTCCAAACAGAAACAATATTAAATATGAAGAAAAACAATCAATATTCAACTACCTTTTTTTTCAAAACAACTCACCTTTTGCATAAGATATAGTTGGTCTGGGGCTTCATTTAAGAATTTTTCAATTTCTTCTGGTATAAATGTCTTGGATTTTTTTCCCGTGTATCCTTCATTTTTGCGTTTTATAAACGCGATCAGTTTGCAATATTTGGATATATCGACTTCATGCTTTATATTTATTGTGCTTTTCAACATGGAATAGTATGTCCACAAGGACACGGGCTTAAATTTAGTAGATAAGTGTTCGAAGTACACTAATAAGACGTTTTCCGAAACAGACTTTGTAATTTTTGTCGCCGTCCAAGCCATGAAATCTTTATATGCTTTTTCATACTGCTTTCTTTATTTTTGTGGCAGCAAATTATTGGTCACGGTTGTAGCGGCGTCCCGGATTTCTGGTGGTGTTTCACACATTTCAACATCCCTGTCGTCGTCACAACTCATTTTTCAGTGTAAATATTTCACAACAAACTCGATAATATTTAACTTTCAAGTCAACAGTCCAAAAAAGTTGGATGTCTAAAACAATTGAAACAAAACAAATGACTGACATTAGTTTTTTTTAATTCATAGACAAGCTAAGGTCTTGAGTCGATATCGATTTTCAAATCGATTCTCAATATTCGACATAAAAGAATGTATGGAATATGAATTTTAATGTGAATGAAATTAGAAATCGATTAATTCGATAATCGAAATTAAAGTGTGATTTTTCTTTTTAACAGAATGTTCGAAATTTAATTGTGATTAAGATATCGGTTGAAAAAAATAGTGAAATGAAACTTTGAAAACGGATAAACTCGCGTATATTAATTCAATTGTTGCCCACAGACCACGGACCCTGTAAAGTGTTCCAAACGTCGGGATTAAGTAAAATTTAATTAATTTACGCGAGTTTATCCGTTTTCATAGTTTTATTTTATGTGTAATTCTCGCGGTAACCAAAGAAAAATATAAAAAAAACTTCCGTACTTTACCGGATTTCCTTTGTTGCCACCATACATTGTATGGAAAATTATAACAAAATACAAAAAAAAAACTATGGGAAAATTTTTCCCACTGGCATCGAAAGAGCGCACGATTCTGAGTAGAAATAACGCAAAATTTACCCATAAGTTCGAAATTATGAAAAAAGACAAAATAAAAAGAAATGCTTAAATACGTGTTCATGGAATTAGTTTGAGGCAAAATGTAAACTGATCAAGATTCGATAAATAATTTATAAAACTGTCAATATAATCTGCTCAGTGCTTCGAATTGTACCCAATTATCTTTAGTCATTACTCAAGATTAGGCTCCAATATTATAATTCACGTGTACTCGTAAACTAAAATAAACCTGTTTAAGTTACAATAAAACATTATATTTAGACAATTGTTTTCTAATATTTTCATTTAGGTATTTATTGTTTCAGTTTATTACTTAACGTAATAGGTAATCTAGACAACCTTAAAATGTTCTAAAAATTCAGTGCCGTTTGAAAACATGAGGTATGCCTAGTTGTATTACAGGAGATTTTTTATCATCATCATCATCTCAGCCATAAGACGTTCACTGCTGAACATAGGCCTCCCCTCTGGACCTCCACAGGTAGCGGTTAAATGCGACCTGCATCCAGCGTGTCCCGGCGACCTTCATAAGGTCGTCTGTCCATCTTGTGGGTGGACGTCCTACGCTGCGTTTGCGTAGCCGTGGTCTCCACTTGAGCACTTTTCGACCCCATCGACCATTTGCTCTGCGTGCAAGTGGTCGTGGTGTTTTGTAGAGCAAAGAGCAGAGCCAACGAGGTAAAAAAATGGATCTTACGCAGTGAGATCTTCAAGCTTTATCGATAGCGGTAGAAATGGTAATAGTTATTCGCAGACTTCTCAATAGTTAACTAAACAGTAAACGCATACTATACTGACATAATCACCAAATTAAATATTAAAAAAACCAATTTCTCCAAGATCCCCGATTTGTTTCCATCATGGGTTTCCTCCAATCCTATTTTCTGAATGCAAATTCTTGTAAATTAATGAATATTACCAAAAACGCCATACATCACAGTCACGTCTAAAAATATGTATACAATTCAGAACGTTTGCTTATAGCACAACGATCAAAGTTGTTTAAATCTTTTTGAAGCCGACTGTTCCTATAAAATTTAAAGGGATCCCTCGATTACTCCACGATCCCATCATCAGACCCCATCTTGGTGCCAACGGGACCATCTCGGAGTAATACACGTTCGATAACAAAAAAAAAATTAAAATCGGTTCACGATTCTCGGAGATATCAGGTAACATACAAATAACAACAAAAAAAAAGTTTCAGTCGAATTGAGAACCTCCTCCTTTTTTTGAAGTCGGTCAAAAACAGAAATAATCAAACGGTCTCATCTCAGTGTGATGAGCGTGAGCCCCGAAAAAATTCACGATGCACTATGTAGCCTATCATTCTGTGACGTCTTTTCTTGTAGCAATGCAAACGAGGCGTTTGAAATTTTACACGATCACCTGCAACTTTTCTTCAATTTATGTTTTCCCGTGACAAAAACTAAAATCCGGGGGGTAAATAAAAAAATACGTTGGATGTCTCGTGGATTAAGAATATCTTCAAAGACTAAACGGTCATATTTCTTGCAGTTTATTCGTGAAAAAGATAATACTAGTCGGATATATCTTAAAAATAAACACAAGGACTATTCTAAATTACTAAGAAAGTGTATAAGAGAAGCTCAGAAAATCAGCAATACAAAGGTAATATCTCAGTCCGACAATATAGTGACCGCCACATGGAATATCATAAATGACCACACTGGCAAGTCATTCCCGAAGCAAACTATAGATAGAATCAACTTCAACGGAAATTTAATCACTTCAAGTAATGCTATTGCGAACACTTTTAATGACATTTTTACAGGACTATCAACTATTGACATAAATTGCATAAATTACACCGACATAACTAATTCAATGAATAATTCTAACTGCTCCAGTATATACCTAAGTCCTACAGATATCGTAGAAATCATCAAAGTCATCAAATCGCTCAAAAATACAAAATCGGCGGGATACGATGACCTGACTACATCTGTAATAAAAGACAATTTATCTGTACTCGCTGGTCCATTGAGTCATGCCATCAATCTATCTTTATTGGAAGGTGTATTTCCCAATCGTTTAAAAATTAGCATAATTAAACCACTTTTCAAAAAAGGAGATAAGGAAAATTGCGATAACTACAGGCCAATTGCTATTATACCAATATTGTCGAAAATATATGAAAAAGTCATGTACAATCGTATTCTGAAGTTCCTGGATAAACATGAAATCTTGAATACAAATCAATTCGGATTCCGTAAACAAAGATCCACTACACTAGCAATTTACGAATTTATAAAAGATATTACGACCTATAGAGACAATAGGATACCGGTAGCAACGATCTTCATGGATATGTCTAAGGCCTTCGACCGCGTTTCCCAT